>JAJIBD010031694.1:0-11659 GCA_021461705.1 Cryptotis parvus | reverse complement strand
AACATGAAAAAGTGTGGGCACTTGCGGCTGGGCAGCTAGTGGGTGAGGGCCAGGAGTATGGGCTGTGGAGTGAAGAGGATCATCAGTGGGCAGTGTCTCAGGGAGCCAGGGCCCAGATCTTCTCTGGGAATGCTGCTGGAGGGGAGTGAATTGGCTTAGCTGCCCAGGGTGGAGGATTCTGGGCTGAAACAGGAGCTCTTCCAGGCCTTCCAAGCATGGAGCTGCACTGAACTGAGTGCAGAGGAACTGCCAAAATTCAGAGAGGGAGATACCCTCGGTCAATAGACTCCAGCTATAAGCCAGGGCCAGTGGTGTTGCAGCAGATTGGAAGAGCTCTTGGTGAGAGGTAGGTGGCATTCCTAAAACAGAAGTGGATTATCATAGTGTACGTGAATGTGGAAATTAGGAAGAGAGAGAGAGAGAGAGAGGAGAGAGAGAGAAGTGGGGAAGGGTGGAAAGTTTTTTGGCTCAAATACTCCAAAATAACAACCCAGATCAACCAGGTTCCATCCCTGATACTGCATATGATGCCCTGAGCCCCAGGTATAATCCCTGAGCATAGACTCTGGAAGAACCTTAAACACAAACTCAGGTGTAATCCCTGGGACAGACTCCAAGAATAATCCCTGAGTACAGAACCTGATAGCTCTGAGCACAGACCCTGAGTAATCTCCTGAGCACAGACTCTGGAGTAATCCCTGAGCACAGAGCCAGATGTAATCCCCTGAGTACAGACCTGGGAGTCATTCCTAAGTACCACTGAGGCTTAGTCAATTCATCTTTCCCCCCAAAAAAGAATGTGAAGACAGACTCTCTGGGTTCAAGTTTCAGTCCTCAGTTCTAATGAGTGAGCAGCCACATTTGAATCTTAGTGGTAGCCTTATTTTCTCCTCCTTTATAAATGTACCAGGACCTCCTTTTATGTAGCTTTTCCATGACTCCCCATTTCAACTTCAGGGATTCCATCTGCATACATAGAGTGACCAGTGGGAAGAGTTCTGGACTCTGGTGTCACCGTGCCCAGCCAGTGTAGAGCTGCTCTGAGTATGCTCATGCTGAGCCACGAGGCCACATTAGAATTTTGTGGCCTGAAATGTGACTTGGGAAAGTATTAAAGCTTTATCCAAGATTTTCAAATGTAAAGTACCTGGAAAAAAAAGGTCAAAGCAATCTTGGTTCAGTAGGATGAAAAGTATTACCAAGTGTAAAGAGAAAGACGCGGAAACAGCTTTGAGGATGAATCCAGCCTGCTCGCGCAAAGGGGGGTTAGTCTCATGCCAAAGGGCCTCCGTGAATCTGCACTGCCTCAGAGCTTCATTTGTCCCACCTAAGCTGCTGTTTTTCCTCCTTTGCATTAAGATTCCCTGACCCTTCCTAAATTCACCCAGGACCCAGTACTGGCCCACCTGGATTTCCTCATAGGTTGGTTTAATCTTTCTTGAGGGGTGGATGAAGCAGAGAAGTTTGGACCACACCTGTGGTGCTCAGCTATTTCTAGCTCAGTAATTGCTCAGTAATAATTTCAGGGACTATAAGTGTGGTGGCGGTTTTAACTAGGGTCACGGTAATTTCTGGAAGCTAAGTGTTCAAGGTAAATGTCCTTCTCTCTGCAGCTCTGTGCTCTGGAGTTTAAGTGTTATGCCACTGCTGTGTTGTCCTTCTCCAGTGAGACTTACTGGCACTCCAGCCTTCCATGCCACTTGTCTCTGTCTGTTGGAAAGACGCACAGCTGACCCAGGTTTCCTCTGTAGGTGGCCACATTGAATGCTTGGAGTAAAGTAAATTCTTTGATGAACACGTGTCATTCGTGCTTTGATGCCTCCTCTGTCTACTTCTCCTCACGATGCATAAAGTTAAATCACTGACCTATGCCATTTTGCATATTTGTATGAAGTTATGATTTTCCATTTTCGGGAGGGGAAAGCTACCAACAACAGTTGGGGGCCAGAATATTAAAGTAAATGGTTTAGATGTAAAAGAGTGCTAGATCATTCATTTTGGGTAAAGGACAAAAGTTATTCAAAGTTCTATCAAAATGAAGGGAAAACAAAGCAAGTAGAGGTTATTTGCAGGAATGTTTGCCATGGATATGGGCTCAGAATTGATGGAGAAAAAAGAGTGCATGGAAGAAACTCCATTGTTAAAGGCTCCTTAGCCATGCTTGTATTTCTGTTAATATAGAAACCTGTGTTTCAAAACACAGGTTTCTGCATTCTTGAAATGGAGGGTAATGATGTAAATAGCCGCTGTTCATTCTGAGGACTCAGCATGCTGTTTGCTCACCTCTGGGGGGTCCAAGGCAAAGGGACCCTATTGCTGTCACATCCATAGTCCCCTTCAGTGCGCCTCTTGGCCTGTGGTAGAGGCCGGTATTCACCCTGGGGAATAGAGGGTGATCTGTTGGCCAGCCGGGCTCAGCTTTTGCCACTTCTGGACCAGGGACTGGTACTTCAAAGGGCTGATTTCTGTTCACTGAAAATTACCCTCCTGTGTCCCAGGCGGTGCAGATTCCATGGGTTGTTGGGTTCATCCAGGGTCCCATAGATGAGATTGCATCGCTTGTACTCAGGCCAGGCTGGCTCTGATTTCTAGGGAAAGGTCCCAAATGCCTACTATGTACTGAGGGCAGTGTGTGAGGCTGGGACTCAAATGCCATTTTTTTCTGGGCTTTTGGGAGAGCGAGAGAGAGAGGAAAAGTGCCTCGCCATAAAGATAGCTAAAGCGGAAGGTGGTTGCAGGAAAACTGGAAATTGTGGTGGAAATGTACACTGGTGGAGGGACAATGTTGGAACATTATATGATTGAAGTCTGATCATGAATAGCTGTTAACTGTGTGTCTCTTACAGTGATTCAATTAAAAAGTAGATAAAGACTACCCTCCTTGCATGGGAGGGAAGGCAGGAAGGCAGGACTGCATGAGCTGTTTGGAGGGACCACGCGAGGATAGCAAATGTCCTCTAACAGTATCCTGAAATGCCTCTAACTGAATCCCAATCATGGGAAGCAAGAAAGCGCCTCAGCCATCAGACAACAAACATGGATTTCCGGGCTACCTTCAGCCTTAAGAAAAGATAAAGCCAGGCGGGGTTTTGCTGCAACATGGATGGCTCTGGAGAGTGTTGTGATTGGAGGTGAAGTCCTCGTCCAAGGGTTAAATCAAATTCAGAATCGTTCCTCCTATGTGTGAGCCAAAGTAGCCTCTGAGGGGACAGTCAAGTGCCCAGGGCGAGAAACACAAAGCTGGAGCACAGCCCGCAGCAGGAGGCCCAGCACTGGGCAGGGTGGAGGGTACGCCGGGAAGGGATCACTAGGACAGTGGCGAGGGGTAAGCACCTCGCCACGGAGGCAGGTTGTAGGGTGGTAGGGACACTTGGTCATTGGCGGAGGGTGTTGAGCACTGGTGCAGGTGCATGGGTGTTGGAACAATATACACCTGAAACTTAAATAAGTAAATATCTTTATAACTTTGTAATTTATGGTGATTCCATTATAAAAACCTCTTTTTTTTTTTCTTTTCTTTTTGGGGGTCACACTCAGCAATACTAGGGGTTTCTCCTGGCTCCTGCACTCAGGAATTACCCTGGTGGTGCTCAACTCATATGGGAGTGCCGTGGGATTGAACCTGGGCTGGCAAGGGCAAGCCATGGTAAGGCAAAACGCCCTACCCGCTGGTTAGCTGTCCCCCTTTTTAAAAAAGGGAAACTAATAATTTCATTGCCTTCCAGGAAGCTGTGGCCTTGATCTACTTGGTTCAACTCTTGCACTATGCGTGGTTCCTCACCAGGCCAAGGGTCAGATCCAGATGACCCTGAGCACCACCTGGTGTTGTCCGCCTCTTCCCCATCAAAAAAAAAAAAAATAAATAAAGTCTTAGTGGTTAAATTTGAACATATGTATGGGGGAAGGGAACACACAGATAATTTGAGTGTCTGTTCAGTGATTTCACTGGAGTGTGTAATTAAATAGAGGGACGCCCGCAGGTTTGAGGAGCTGACCCTCAAACTCAGATTTCTCTCTACTGTGGCTTCTGGCCATATTGTTGCTCTCTCTAGCCCAGGTCTTTTCTTTGCTTTTCTTTTTTTGGGACGTCATACGTCACGCGCAGGGGTTTCTCCTGGCTCTCAGCACCACCGTGAAATACTCCTGACGCGTGTTCGGGACCCTAGGGATGCGCCGGGATCGAACCTTGCCTCCGCCACATGCAGCAAGTAAATGCCTACCAGCTGGACTATTGCTCCAGCCCCCAAGTCTTTTGGCTCCCACCCCTTCCTTCCTTCCGACCTCTCTCTCTCTCCCCGAGTGCCCCCCAGATTTTTAACTGGGCACAGTGGTTTCGACTTTTATTAACAAAGATGTGATCTGATTTAAGGACATAAACCCCAATTGCTGTCTTCGCCTGTCACTGTCTGCAGACTCGAAACTGCAAAGCCATCATTATTTGAAGCACTACGGGCTTGGTCTTTCACTTTATTAATGGAAGCTGCCTGAATGAGAGACACAATAAATTAGACATTCCAGCAGAGTCTGTGTTTCCAGATTTTCTGGAAGTGAGGGGAGTGTAGTAATGAAGGAAGTGGGCTGACAGGAAATTTCTATCCAGAGGAAGAGAGTTTTGCAAGAAATACTTAGTGCCTGGAGGGTGTTGACACTGGTTTCAAAAAGAAACCTGGAGCAAAGAATGGGGAAACGACTGGTAATAACTAATGTTCATACTTACCCTTCTCGCTTCACTCATCTCCTCGCCACAAGTGAACGAGCATGGTGACCGTCACTCTTACCTCCAGAATTAGATAGTGGCTTCCTTTGTGCTGATGCACATATTTGAGGTGACCAGCTCTGTGGAAAAACCAACCCTCGTGAGTATGTAGCGACTCACTGGTGAGATGGTGTGTCCAGCCTCTCTGTCCATGCTGTTTGCCCCACCCCCAGACACACTACCTCCCCGAACACGTCTCCTCCCCCCGAAAACTCATCACCTTCCCCCAGAAACACATCACCTCCCTGAAACATCACCTCCCCAGAAACACGCCACCTCCCAGAAACACATCACCTCCATCATCTCCGTTCCTCTCATGGGCCTTCATGTGAACTCCTACTGGAGTAGGGAAGAGCTTCCTTCCTGCTTTCTCTGCAGCTCACCCTTCCCTTCTTTTTCCATGCCTGGGGAACTCCTAAACTGGACTGCAGGGCCTGCTCGCTTCCTCTTCTTAGGGTCAACTCCAAGCCGTGAACTACTAACGGGTGGTGGCCTTGACCCCACTTCCTATAGCCAGAAGCTCCTGCTTGCAGCCCCATAGCCCTTTTTGGATCTGCCTTACCTTCTTTTCGAACATTATGGAGCATTTGCCCATGCTGTTCTTTCCAGAATGTTCCTTCTTCCCCTTCTCATCACTTTCAGTCCCATAGGGCTTTCCTGGGATTACCACCTCAGTGACTTCATTTGGGGTCCTTCCCCGACCTCCTTGTTACCATCCTCTTTAAGTACACAGAGCTGCTCTGATGATTAATCCAATTTCCCACCCCCCAGTTCTCAGTTCTCTCCATGGGAGCGCACTAGTAGTTCATTGGTCTCCTGATCAGACAGTATGTCCATTACAGAAGAGGGCCATGTGCCATGTTCTAATGTTGTGGGGCTGGCTCTGGTGGTGCTGGTGCAGGTGGTAGGTGGTTCTTGGGGATCAGACATAGGAGCTTGCCCTTTGTTCTTTGTAATTTTGTGTGTGTTGTAGTGTGACTTGGTAATCACACCCAGCTGTGTCAGGGGTCACCCTGACTCTGCACTCAGGAATCACTCTTGGTGGTGCCCGGGACTATAATGGGATGACGGGGATCAGGTCAGGTTGGCCACATGAAACGCAGATGCCCTCTCCGACTGTACTATCGCCGCTCCCTATTCTAATCTCTTGGAGCTCACAGCACTGCTGGGTCTTGCGGGCGCCACTTTCTTTATTCATCTCCGTGTCCTGAGCCCCTCCTGGGTTTAGTAGACTGGATGTGCCTTAGAATCTAAGTAAAGACTTGGGCTAATTAAATAAAGACACATTAATTGCGAGTTGGAAGGATTTCCTTGCTTTTAAACTCTCTGAGGGAAATTGGATTTGGTGGGACAATATTTTGGGAATTAGTCTGTCACGGGGGCTCTCTCTTTCTCTCTCTCTCTCTCTCTGTTCCCTTTCTCTCTCCCTCACAGTGTGACAGTAACATGGGGAGCTAAGGATCGTTCATCCACTGAGGTGCACATGAACTGGGTGCACATGTGTGTGTGTGTATTCAGTTGTGGGTTGGCTCTTCACCAAAGAGCCCCCACCTTTTAATGCTCCATGTATTAAACCGTTTTTGTTACTAAGGTCTTGAAACAAAAAACATGACTCTAATGCTGAAATTATATATAGAACTATAATAGAATTATAAATACCTGTTACTATCATACTCAGTCCAAGACTCTGGAAACTTTTACATTTTGAAATCTAATTCCTGGATGTTTCAGTCTGCTTGTTTCTACGTGAGTCTATACCTTTGCTTTCAAATTTTATTTTATTTTATGATTTCCCCCAAATTTCATTACACCATTTTAGACATACAATTGAAAGATGCTCATGGTAGAGTTTTGGTTCTACAAAGTGTTCCAACACTCCATCCCTCCACTCCAAACCCATTTCCCATTACCAATGTCCCCAACTCCCTCCTCCTTCCACATCTGACCTCAACTACTTGGCGGGTTCTATGTCATTTCTCTCCTCTTTATCTCTCCTCCCGCCAAACTTCTTCCAAGATGCACATCGAATGCAGCGCATTAAAAAAGACATTTCATTGTTTCCACTATTTTAATGGAATGCAAGGCCGCAATGCCTCGCGACCTGGGCTCGAACTGGTTTTGCTCTGTTAATCTGGTCATGAGGTTTTCCCACAAATGTCACAGCCAAAAATGGTGGCTAGTGTGGTGGGCAAGTCTCATCTGGCTGCTACTGGGACCCCTTCAGAGGTGAGGTGGCCTACTCCCAAACCCATCTGTCCCCTCCTGGGGCCCTATAGTCAGTTGGTCCCGTGGCAGCTGATTTCCAGCGTTCCCAGCCGCTTGTGAGGTTTCGTGCTATGGCTGGTGGCTCGCAGGGCAGCTCTGGCGGGCCACGAGGCTCGCCAAAAAATGGAGGGGAGTGTGGCCGTACTCTGACCCCATCTGACGAATTCCCAGTGATTCCCGCTTCTGGGAGCTCGCCTACCTGGGCTCAAACTTAGTTTTGCTCTGTTAATCTGGTTGGGAGGCTTTCCCGTAGCATCCGGACAGTAAAATGGTGGCGAGTGTGGTGGGCGCAGTCTCATCCGGCTGATTCTGGGACTCCCCCAGAGGTGATGTGGGCCCACTCCCAAAACCCATCTGACTCAGCTGGGGCCTGGGCGAGCCTAGTTCCAGCCTCCCAGCCGCAGAGGCTCTTTCATCTGTGAGTCTAACCTTAAAAAGCGCCTGTTTCCTAAATCCACAGCGCACTAAAGCTCTCTTCCGATACTCTGAGCTCATTCAAAATAAATGTCTCAAAATAGGAAAACACAAAAATCATTCAAAGAAGAGGTCTTTTTTCTGTTTTATAGTGAAAAATTTTTTTTTTTTTAATTCTTAGACCTGTCAGAGGTGAAAATATCAATTTCCTTTTCCCTAGAGAAATCCAATAAAGGAATGGAAAAAAGGAGACTTTTCTGTTTTGGGAAGTACCACCTTTATCAAATTAAATCTGATTTTTGTTTGCAGTATCTTATAAGCTCTCATTTTCTGTGCCTATCTTGTGGCTTTCTATCTCCGCCACCAACAGCTCCTATCTGAATGAACAGCTTCTCCAGCTGATGGAAAATGCAAAAACCCTGCAGTACGTCTTCAGGATTCTACTTCTAACAAGACAAGAACAAGGTTCCACTCTCCCGCATTTGAGCGTCCCCTTCCAATGAGCTCTTTGATGGATTCTTGAGTGCATTGCACCACATCTTGGGAACCACATTAGGGCAAGCAATTCCATGATTACAGAGTCGCACAGTCCCAGAGCTGGGAGCGTCTCCTCAAGCAGGCTGGTGGGAGTCCCCGGTAAATGACCTCTCCCCTATGTCCCCAGTAATACAAGCCTGCCCCGCCATCCACTATACATGTACTGAAAAAATGACAGGCAGATTTGGGGCTGTTTGGCTAAACTGTTATAATACCTAAACTTTGAATATTTATGATGTCCCAGGCCCCAAGCTACAGGAAGCACTTGCTGCCTTAATTTCTCTTTTAGTTCACAGATTCGCCCCAGGTCCCCACTCAGCAAGGTGGTCTGGCTCCCCAACTCTCCCTTTTGAATTCCTGCAGCTCACTGATTCTCCTCAGTCCCACCTCTCCGGTCTGCTCCCCAACTTCCCACACTCTGCCATGAGGCTGTGTTTATTTTTACGGATTTTCGAAAAAAAATCTTTTTGACTTCCAAGCAGTGCTCTGCATCTCTCCCGGTGGTTCGACATGACTGGGTAGTTCAGTGCTCGGCCCAGCAGGAGAGGGCGCCACTCAGGCTGGTAGCCAGCGGTTTTGGGGGAGTGTGCTCATAGCTTTGCATGTCTCCTCCAGCCCTTCTGACAGCCTGCAGCCTATTCAGCTGGCACCTAGGTGAGTTCTGTAACTCTCCAGAGGTGAAGAAAAGCTCTGAGCATTGGGCCCTCATATGGTGCTGTAGGACACCCTGGGACACACTTGGTCAAGTAAGATTGGACAGGAAGAGGTGGAGCAGCCTCGTTGCTATTATGTTATGTGTCTCTTGTGTTGTTCCGCTGCCTTTGCCGCTTCGCCTGAATTCAAGGCGGTCTCCAAGGTGATTCAAGGGCCTTTCTAGTTGCTGTATTTTCTTTCTTTTCTTCTTGCTTTAATTCAACATCTTCTACTTTTCATGTTTCCCTGCATACTTCCTCTCTGCCTTCTTTTCGTTTCTCTCTTTCTTTTCTACTCACACACACACAATACACACGCTACACATGGCGTAGGCCATCACAATCCTGCTTTTCACTCGCATTGTTTTGTTTGGGTCCACACCAAACCGCATCTAGGAATCTCTCCTGTGCGATCAGGGGACCATAAAGGTCTAGGTGATTCAGACCAGATATTAGTGCGCAGCGCAAACTCCTACCCGCGGGGTATCGCCTCCAGCCCTCCATCTCAATATTTGTGTTGTTTTGTGCAATCGAGATTGTTGCAGGACACCTAAAAGCCTAAAAAAAGCTCTTGTATCTGCCCCTTGATTGCTCCCTGCAGATCACTTTTGTAGATGGGAGGTAGTCTCGAATGTGGCAGTCTGATTCACTCACGTATTCTGTTACTGTATTGTATAATGAGCCTTCATGCTACCACTACACAATCATCGTGGGACTAGCTTTGCAGATCTTACCAGCATATTTTAGTCGTGGCTGTTGGATCTCTTGGCATCAGACAAGAGAAATGCAAGGTTTTGCCTCCAAGCAAGTGCAAGCATGGCTCCCTGATAACTCAAAGGCACCAAAATACAAAGTTACCATGTAAAGTAGAGTATAATTCTTGTGAAGGCTTGGAGAAATAGTTTCACTGGTATTATTATAGTTTCTGGTACAGAGGCATGCCATCTCAGAAACCCTCTTCTACCGAGATAAAGGCACTGGAAGGCAGACCTGCAGCTCCGTGCTTTCATTAGCATATGGAAAAGGGCCTGTGTGGCGGGGTGCTGGTGAATATGTTCCGGTGTCTGCACTTGTCGGGACCCCAGCGGCGCTCCCCGACATCTGGCGGTCTCCAAGGTGATTCAAGCGCCTTTCTGTCTCTGTATTTTTCTTCTGTTGCTTTCCCCTATAATCTCTTCTTGCCTTCTACTTTTCTGGTAGCGTTTCCCTTGACACTATCCTCTCTCTGCCTTCTTTCTTTTGTTTCTCCTCTCTCTTTCACACACATTATTGCCACACACACACACACACATATGCACCCACATAGCAGCACATCACGCCCTGCTCTTTCACTCACTTCTTTGCTTCCTTGTTTTGGGGCCACACCTTGCCCTGTGGCATTCTCAGTGAATCTCTCCCCAGGAATTATAAATTAAGTGGTGCAGGTGGATCTGGTAATTCAGATTAGTGCTGGGAAAAGCGCAATCTCCTACCAGCCGTGCTTCTTTCCACACCCCAGCCCCTCCGTCTCATTTTTTTGTTAGTTCTGTGCATCAGAGATGGCTCTTCGCACTCTGTTTGATTTCATGTGCAGGTGCACCTTTTTTGCTTCTGTTTGGGTGTGAATGTCTCACACCCTTCTCTCTGAAGCCAGCACTCAAAAGGGACCTAGTATTCATGTGTGTCTTAGTCCATAAGCAGCACCAGGTGGTCACCAGGTACCACCAGGTACTACCAGGCCTCTACCAGGAAACCAACCGACCAGATGTCTTAGTCCCTGGGCCAAGCAGCTGTCCTTGTTGATGTGTGACCGTCGCTGGTATGTGAAAGCGGGCTCCTCATCAGCTCTTTGTCTCTGTGGCTGAGTCTTGTCTTTTCCCCCATAAATGACACAAGCCTGGCCACTGGGCCGATCCCAAACTGTGCGCCTAATTAATTGTCGCATTCCAGGCATGGGGAAGGGAAATTCTTGGATCCTGGAAATTTATTTCCAAGGCAGACTGTTTTTTCTATTTCACCGGCCTCCCTAGACCAAGTGCTAGCCCAGAGTGCTAATGGAAATGCTTGTGCCTTGTCTCTGCTTGTTCCTCCTTGCACTCCTGTCCACCCCCACTCGCCCACTGCTTGCATTAGGTTACAACCTTTGTTTGGACATTCTGTAGGCAATGCCATTCTGTTGCACACACAATTTTCTAGTTATCTCCTGTAGTTAGCCTGTGCTGTGGTGTCTCTTATCTTAGCAAAGGTCTTGGAGAGTAGGCATTAACAGCCCATTGTTAAGTGAAAGTGTTATTTTGCGCACAGGGATTAATTTTTACAGTTGTGTTGTTCATTGTCAGAAATTGGCTGCTCTGTGACCGCTGCTGTCTCAGACAGAGATGGGAACAGTCGGGGGAAGCCATTGAGTGTGTGTTGATAACGAGGCGTTTCATTTCTTTTTCTTCTTACAAGTAATATTTAGCTCTGTGTTTGTCACGCCCGTTAAGGTGTAGAATTTTGTCTTTCTTCAGCCAATTTGCCCCCTTTCAGATTGCTTTTCCATAGATTTTAGGAAGATGGAGTTAGAGGAAAATAAACAGCTGAGTTGTTGTTGTTGTTGTTGCTTGCTTTTTTTTACCTTCCCTTGAGCTTATTACTTTTGTTTTTTGTTTTGCTTGGGAGTCACACTGGGTGATGTTCAGGGCTTACTCGCGACTTCTAGCTCAGGACTTATTCCCTGATGATGCTATAAAACCAAATGGGATGCGCGGGGATCAAACCAGTTTCGCTCTGCAAGGCCAACACTTACTTCCTCCCCATTTTACAACATTTTAGATTTAAAGGAAAATGACCATCTGTCCTAATGAGTAAGGAAATGCAACAAAGTAGCTCCCATGTGCTATTTCTTTTATCCTATAGTATTGTTCCTGGGCTTACTGCCTTTATTTACTTACCAATACAGTAGCTACTCAGGAAACGGGTTGTTGAGAAATTGAGGTGATTTAATTTTTTTTTTGTGGGTCTTAAACACATTTTT
>JAJIBD010031693.1:0-171448 GCA_021461705.1 Cryptotis parvus | reverse complement strand
CGCTGACCGCTTGCCCAGTGTCCTGTAGGCACCCAGTTACAGACTCAATGCTGACCGTGTGTCCAGTCTCCTGTAGACACCCAAAGTGCAGACTCAGTGCTGACCGTGGTGCCCAGTGTCCTGTAGACACCCAGAGTGCACTCAGTCTGACTGTGTACTCATATCCTGTAGACACCCAGAGTGCAGAGTCAGCACTGACCGTGTGCCCAGTGTCCTTTAGATATCCCAAGTGTAGACTCAGCGCTGACCATGTGCCCTGTGTCCTGTAGACACCCAGGGTGCAGACTCAGCGCTGACCATGTGCCCAGTGTCCTCTAGACACCCAGAGTGCAGGCTCAGTGCTGACCATGTGCCCAGTGTTTTGTAGACACCCAGAGTGCAGACTCAGCGCTGGCCGTGCCCAGTGTCCTGTAGACACCCAGAGTGCAGACAGTGCTGACCGTGTGCCCAGTGTCCTTTAGGATATCCCAAGTGGAGACTCAGCGCTGACCGTGTGCCCAGTGTCCTGTAGACACCCAGAGTGCAGACTCATTGCTGACCGTGTGCCCAAGGTCCTGTAGACACCCAGAGTGCAGACTCATTGCTGACCGTGTGCCCAGTATCCTGTAGACACACAGAGTGCAGACTCAGCGCTGACCGTGTGCCCAGTGTCCTGTAGACACCCAGAGTGCAGACTCATTGCTGACCGTGTGCCCAAGGTCCTGTAGACACCCAGAGTGCAGACTTAGTGCTGACCGTGTGCCCAGTGTCCTTTAGATATCTCAAGTGTAGATTCAGTGCTGACCGTGTGCCCAGTGTCCTTTAGATATCCCAAGTGTAGACTCAGTGCTGACCGTGTGCCCAGTGTCCTGTAGACACCCAGAGTGCAGACTCTGCGCTGACCATTTGCGCAGTGTCCTGTAGATATCCAGTCCAGTAGACATTGGTAATGCACTTTTCCTTCATTATCTTTTCCTTCCTTCCTTTATTTATTTATTTATTCATTTATTTATTTATTTATTTATTCATCTATTTATTTATTTATCTATCTATTTATCTATCTATTTATCTATCTATTTATCTATCTATTTATTTATTTATTTATTTATTTATTTATTTATTTATTTATTTATTTATTTATTTATTTATTTATTTATTTATTTATTTATTTATTTGGCTTTTTGTTTCACTCCCGAGGATGCTCACAGGTTACTCCTGGCTCTATGCTTCTGGCATTACCTCCTGGTGGTTCTTGGGGCAACCACATGTGATGCCGGGATCGAACCCAGTTCTGCTGCAAACTTCCTACATGCTGTGCTATTGCTCAGCCCCTTCCTTTATTTCCAATTTGAGCTTCCCACTATTTTTGCATCCTTTATAGAAATAAAAGATTCAACGTGGGTTGACAGGATTTTTATATGAACAGGTTTTATTTATATAAATTGTATTTTGTTACATAATGTAGCATAATGTCTAGGATTTTCTTCAATATTAAAAAATATACTTTCAGTCTTGCTAAGAGATTCTAGGGAAGGATTCAGTTCTTTGAATCCTTTGAACTTAAAAAAATTTAAGTTTTTTTCTATTTTGCTTTTGGGCCTTGCTTAGCTGTGTACTCAGGAGAACTGTTGTCTCTGCATCAGGGATCATTCCTCAGGGACCAAGTGGGGGTCTCAGGGATTGAACCTGAGTTGGCTGTGCTCAAGGCAAGCACCCTATTTGCTGTCATGATATCTCTCTGACCCCAGCTCTTTAAAAAATTTTTTTTTGCCTAATTTATTAATATACTTAGGCTAGGAAAGCAAGTATTTTAAAAAAAGTTAATGAAAAGACAGTAGCTCTGAGCTTCATCCCCCTTCAGCTACTGTGGTGCTCGCGATCTGACCAATAGAAATGATGGTTGAGGAGAATCTAGTGAAGATCTTTGTTTCTCTCCAAAGCACTGAACATCCAGTAAGAACTGAACTATTTACTATTTAAAAGAGTGACTCCACAGAGAGTGGATTTCCCTTGCAACAGGTCTTAAATAGCCAGGCATGGACACTGGTCCTTGGTAACTCTTGTAGTTTGTTAGTATTTGCAGCACCACCTAGTGGATGCCAGATTATCCCCTTTTCATCATAGCTTTATTCCTGTCAAGTGGAGTGGTTTTTGTTCAGTTTCCTTTGAAGTAGGAACATGCAGATAGAGGTTTATTGTGAGTACTGATGCTGAAATTTAGGGAGAACTTTTGACAGAATTTTGACAGCCATACCATGCCTCCCCTTTTTCAGTAGCTTCCCTGTGCTCACCCCATAAATGCCATTGAGTCTTGGCAATTAGTTACATTCTTTTCTACTGTGGCTTAAAAAATATTTTAGATTTGTTTGCATATTTTTAAATTGAATATATATATTTGGAATGGTTATTCTGATAAAAAAGTAAATTGTCATTTGAGGTTTATATTTAAAGTATACCTTTTCTCTTTATGCAAGGATTAGACATGTTATTTTATTTTATTTTATTTTATTTTATTTTTGCATTTTGGGTCACACTCAATAATGCTCAATGGTTACTCCTGGCTCTGCACTCAGGAGTTAGATCTGGCAGTGCTCAGGGAACCATGTGGGATGCTGGGGATCACACTTGGGTTGGCTATGTGCAAGGCTATCCACTCTCTGGCCCCCAAGACATGTTATTTTCTTTTAATTTTTTAAGTATTTTATTATACCACCGTGAGATATACAATTACAAAGATGTTCATATTTGGGTTTTGGTCATACAGTGTTCCAGCACCCATCCCTCCACCAGTGCCCATCTCCCACCACCAACGTCCCCGGTTCCCTCCCCCTTCCCCTCCATGGCAGGTTCTTTTTTTTTTTCCATTTCTCTCTATATCTTTCTCTTTTCCTTCCCTTCCAGATTGTGGATTACACAGCATACATTAAAGGGTTGTCATGCGTATCTTTTGCCTGTATTTAATGCTCAGTTCTAGGTTGGTATTAGTGCTTTTGACAATTGTTAGCACACTGTTCCATTTTCTAAGACCTGTTATTTTAAACAGTTACTATTGAAGTAGTACTGGTAGAAAGGTACTTAAAAGTAGTATTTTTTAAAAAATGGACATAATCCTGTTACTTCTGTTGTAAGAGTGAAACCAGAAGCATTCCCCAGAGCTAGCTTTAAATTTGAAAAGTCTGGTTTGCTAGTATGGTGGGTAAGTAAAAAGCACTTTACTTTTTTTTTTTTTTTAAATGTTTTTGAGTCACACCCAGCAATGCTCATGCGGTTACTCCTGGCTTTGCACTCAGGAATTACTCCTGGCGATGGCTTGAGGGACCATATGGGATGCTGGGAATCCAAACCGGGTTGGTCGCGTGCAAGGCAAACACCTATGCATTGTGCTATCGCTCTGGCCCCTGAAAAGAACTTTACTTAATCTCTTCCCTTTTTTTTTTTTTTGGTCATGCTTGGTGGGATGATGGGGACTCAGGGCAGTGTGTTGGGGCATACCCTGGGGCTTCTGCATACTAAGCATGTATGTTTCATCCCTTTGAGCTGTCTCCCCATGAGTTTGTTGGGTCAAATCCTGGGCTCCTGTACACTAAGTATCTGTGTTCTGGCCCTTTGAGCTGTCTCCCATGTGTTGGGCAAACCCTGGGCTCCTGCATACTAAGCATGTGTGTTCTGTGCATTTGAATTATTCCCCATGCTCTGACTTCATCTTTTTAAAAGTTATCTACCCTGTTATTTTTTTTGGTTTGTTTTGTTTTGGGGCCACATCTGGCAGTGCTCAAGGTTTAACTTCTGGCTCTGTGCTCAGGGATCACATTTAGCAGGCTTCGAGGATCATATAGGATGCTGGGGATTGAATTTGGGTAGACAGTGTTATACTGTTAAGTGTTAATAACATTTTATTTTATTATTATTATTATTATTTTTTGTTTTTTGGGGCTACACCTGATAGTGCTAAAGGGTTCACTCCTGTCAGGGCTGGGGATTGAGACCAGGCAAGCTGTGTGCATGCAAAGTGCCCTGTCCTGCCTGCTATACTGCTACCCTACCGTGTAGTTTCACAAGTATCTCATTTTCTCAGAGAAGCATTTTTAGAGGAGTAACCAAAGTATATTCATTGGAAGGTAACCTTTATTCTTCATAAGGCTTTTTGTTTCAAATGACTATGTACTTAAGTGGGGAATTTTGTTCTTTTTCTTTTTTGAATAGATGGTTGTGAAAACTTTCATGGATATGGACCAGGATTCTGAAGAAGAAAAGGAGCTTTATTTAAACCTAGCTTTACATCTTGCTTCTGATTTTTTCTTGAAACATCCTGACAAAGATGTTCGCTTACTGGTAGCCTGCTGCCTTGCTGATATTTTCAGAATTTATGCTCCTGAAGCTCCATACACCTCCCCTGATAAACTAAAAGTAAGTACTGAAGTAAAGAATTGCCATGATCCATGCTTTATTTTGTGTTTTTAAGTAAAATAGGATTTCAAGTATTCATATAATTTCTGTGGATTCATTTACATCAGATGCTATAATCTTTTTTTTCTTATTTGTTGTTTCATATTTGAGCCATACCTGGCATGCTTGGGGGTTACTCCTTGCTTTGTGCTTAGGAATCATTCCTATTGGGCTTGGTGAATCGTATGGGATGCCATGAATCAAACAAACCGAAAAGTAAAAGTAACTTCATCCAGTGTATCTATACTTAATATTGTTACTCTATTTCAATATCATTTGAGGGATGCTTTTGTTTTTGAAAATTGATATTGAAGACCATGCTGATTATTTAAATGATACAATCTAATATAAATTTGAGTATCACTGTATCACTGTCTTCCCGTTGTTCATCGATTTGCTCGAGCGGGCCCCAGTAACATCTCCATATGTCCTGTCTCATGCTAGTAGAGCCCAAGGGCATCTGCTTGCTCCAGGAACATAAAGAGCCACAGTCCATTCTGGAATGAGGTCTATAATTGTTACTGGTATTTGGCATATCAAATACAACACGGGTAGCTTACCAGGCTCTGCCGTGCAGGTAGCATACTCTTGCAGTCATCTCTAAGTCCAGCATTTAATGATGAACCGGCCGGCCTCAAGCGGCCTCGCAAGCCGGATTGTGATAGGCTGGTCTGCTGGGTGGAGTTCTGACGAGAGAGAAGTCCGGATGTGGAAAATGGAGGCCCTCATGGAGTGGGGGGTCGTCTGGCTTGTTGCAAGGCTCTGCTGGGCTGGCGGGCCAGGGCTAGAACCCGCCATCTCTCCTGGGCTCCTTGTGAGCGGCTTGTCAGCATACCTGGGCCGGATTAAAAAAGACTGCAGCAGGGTGGATTTCGATGAGCCGGACTGTGATAGGCTGGTCTGCTGGGTGGAGTTCTGACGAGAGAGAAGTCCGGATGTGGAAAATGGAGGCCCTTATGGAGTGGGGGTCGTCTGGCTTGTTGCAAGGCTCTGCTGGGCTGAGTATATAATATAAATATAGGTCATAAATGGTAACTGTAATGTGACATGCTTTGGAAAAAAAGTCATTTGTCACTTGTTTTCCTATTTATCGATTTGCTCAAGTGGGTGCCAGTAATGTCTCCGTTCGTCCCTGCCACGTGCTAGTGTAGCCTGAAGGGCATTTGCTCACTCCTGGAGCACGAAGAGCCTCAAACCATTCATTCAGGTTATGGGAATGAGGTCTATTATTGTTACTGTTTGGCAAATCTAATATGAAAAAAAAGTAAAGGATGAAATTTGAGTGAAGAGGTTGACAGTAGTTGGTTATTGCAGTGATAGTAAAGCCATATGAATGAGGAATCTTTAAAAGAGGAAAGGGAATAACCTATTTAGGAAATGCTGGTCACTTGTCACTGGTCTTCCTGTTGTTTATCGATTTGCTCGAGTGGGCTCCAGTAACATCTCCATTTATTGGAATTAGGTCCATTATTGTTACTGTTTTTGGCATATCAAATACACCATGGGTAGCTTGCCAGGCTCTGCTATGGCTCTGAGTTCATCCCAGGGGCCCCAGTCTTTTTCTGTGTCAGACCATCAACAATCCAGGGCCCACGGGCAGAACCCTGCATGTAGACAAGCCTGTCTCCTATCTGCCACCTGCCTACCAGCCAGGTACCACAGCCATACCTGCAACACCTCGAGGGGCAGGAGGAAATGCTGGTAGAAATAGTAAAAAAAAAAATCATTAGAGCTGTTTAAAAGGAAACTGCATAAACCAGATTAAGAAGGAAACAAGGAATAAGAACAACAGTAAAATAATTATGTAAGCTGTGTGTTAGAGAATGAGCATAGGAAGATAATTAATACTCAGTATGGAGTGTGGCAAACAGTGTATGTTGATTTCACTTAACATGTATTGATGTTAAAATATATTCCAGTGGTTCGGTTTATGGTGATTTATAAAAACAACAACAAAAGACAACACCTAGCTCAGTTGTGCTTCTTGTAGTGATGGAGTTTCTTATAATTCAAGTCAGAAATCTTCAGTCAGATGTGCCAGGTTTTGAGCATGGAATGTTTGTTTGGGGCTCACTTGTTTTCTGTTTTGATGTGATTGAAAATAAGGCTTCGGAGATAGTTGGACTGGTAGGGCCTAGACAGACCTACAATGAGCCCAGCCCACTCTGCTTCCTGAGGCACTCACTGTTCGAAATCAAGCAGCGTTGCATCCTTGGGCTCTAAGGAATCCTCTTCCCACCCCCAGGCCTTCTGACCATCACTCGAGACACTTCCTTCACCCAGCCCTCCCCCAACTCAGTCACCATGAGGGATGTTTAAGGTTTGTCATTTGGTCAACCTGGGTTGGCTCCCCGGCACCGCATATGGTCCCTGAGCCTACTACGGGTGATCCTGAGTGCAGAACCAGGAGTGACTCCTGAGCACTGCCGAGTGTGGCCCCCAAACTGGGGCTAGGGGTTGGAAGAGAAATTGAATTATAAAATTTGAAAGAATTAAGCAGATAACATCAAGATCCTCATGGAAATTGTGCTTATGTGTCCTTTTGTGTTCAGGCCGGAGACCGCCCAAGGCTATATTAGGTAGTGCTGAGCCCAGCGATGTGCTATGTCGTATGTGAGTTCCAGCCCTCTTGCTATCTCCCTGTCCTGGCCTGTGGGATTTGTAAACTTCAGTTTGGAGTACTTAGTGTTAAGGAGTGGTGTTTTGGAGTTGGCACTAGGCTTTCAGTCTTCATCACTAGGTGTTCAGTTGACGTTTTCATGAAGAGGAAAGCAATTCTTTCCCTTTGGGGATTTCTCAATGTGCATGATCAATTAGGTGTCTCAAGGCTTTAGGTAAAGAAAATTCCTCCCCCAAAGTCTAGCTACAGATCTGATGTTTTTTTTTTTTTTTTTTCCTTTTTTTGGGTCACACCCGCGATGCTCAGGGGTTGTTACTTCTGGCTCTGCACTCAGGGAATTACTCCTGGCGTTGCTCAGGGGACCATATGGGATGCCAGGGATCGAACCCGGCCGGCATGGGCCGGCCGGAGTGCAAGGCAAACGCCCTACCCACTGGGCTATCGCTCCGGCTCCTACAGATCTGTTTTAAATAGAACAGAGCTGACAGAAGACTGTTGAAGAACTGAGATTAAGTTAGTGTTTCTAGATCATTCCATAGCTAAACATTTTTAAATATCTTGGGGTTTTTTGTAATTATTTTGGGTCTTAATTTAGATGATCCTTTTATTGGGAGAGTACTTTAAAATGACTTGTTTTGAAGGCATTTTTTTTTAATCTGGATTAGCATCAAGTTGGTTGTTTTAAATATAAACTAATATTGTATGTGGTAGAAAATTGTGACATTTTCTCCTTAAATGTTCACTGTTAACTAGAAAGATTTTTATTTGCCTGGATTTATGAATAGGTCATTATTGTTGAAGAAATTACAAAGGAGTGAATTGTTTTTCCATATTTGGGTAAAAAATCCTTATGGCAAACCAGCATTTAGAGGGGATGCATTTTTATATGGTATTAATATATAACTGCTTTTGAGGGATGTACTCTAGGTAATTTATGTACTCTAGGTAATGTTTCCTTGACATGCTACTCAGTCACCTGCATTGCATTTCTTCCCTTTTACAGACTTCTTTGTCATTTTACTTATGGGGAGAATAGATTTTTCAATTCTTGGGAAGGGGTTCTCCGAATGCTGAATGTCTGAGCTTCTGCCTGACCCTGGTGGCCAAGTCACCAGGTCACTCTAGCATGCTTGGGAAACAAACATGGTACAGGAATCAAACCCTGCTCCACACTTCCCTCCTCTTATGGATTGATATAACAATTTCTTTGCAAAATTAACATTTAAAACTTTAATTTTTCTGAGACTAGAGCCATATCACAGCAGGTACCTTGCATGTGACTGACCTGGGGTTCAATCCCCGACATCCCATATGGTCCCCAAGCACCGCCAGGAGTAATTCCTGGGTGTAGAGCCAAGAGTAATTAATCCCTGAGCATCGCCGGGTGTGACCCAAAAAGCCCCCAAAAAAAAAAAAAAAAAAAAACAACTTTTCCAAACTCTTCAAAAATAACTATAAAAATATGACCAAGTGACATTCAAGTCCTGGCACAAAAGGAGATACAGTAACAAGTCATAAGCGAGAGATGACACCAGAGTGAGAATAGTGGAAAATCCCATAAATCGGATAGTTACATAGGAAGCTGGGCAGATTCACACGTGAGGGTCTTCTGAAAAATACCGAGCTTTCATGGCTGATTGTCCTTTTACTTAATTTTATTTTGCAGTTTCATGTTTCCTGAACCGAGTGCTTGCTATATAATTGCCATTTATTTATAGTACTTTTCTAGCTAACTCCATCAGCTCTCAGCCTTGTAACCTTTAAAAAAATTCTAATTATGGCATAAAATTTAGTTGCATGTAGTTCTCAAGCCTTTGTTTTGTGTTAATGGAGGATTGAATGCAGAACCTCTAGTATGCAGGGCCTATGCTCTGCCCTGAGCTACGTTACTGAACCTTGTCTCCGAGCGCTTTAAAGATGAAATTCATATTTTCTACTTTAAGAACATGGTGGGTGATTTACTGTTTCTCCTGAAGGGTGATTAATATTTTTTAGTGTTTCTATATATTGTTGTACTTAAATTTCAGGTGTGTGTGTGTGTGTGTGTGTGTGTGTGTGTGTGTGTGTTTTACTTTTTTTTTTTAACCAGCTCTGTGCAGTTTATCATAATAGATATATAGCAGTGCAGAATTTAGTTTGGGGGATTCTAGTGATTATTTTTATGAAGTATTCAAAGCTTAAACAATACTTTGTCTTTCTTTTTTCAAGGATATATTTATGTTTATAACAAGGCAGTTGAAAGGGCTGGAGGATACTAAGAGCCCACAATTCAATAGGTATTTTTATTTACTTGAGGTAAGTAATATATTATACCAGACAAGACATTTTAAATTGGGTTTTGTGCTGATATGTTTTTACTAATTTAAAGTGTTTTCTTTTTCATGTCCTATATTTAGAACATTGCTTGGGTCAAGTCATATAACATATGCTTTGAGTTGGAGGATAGCAATGAAATTTTTACTCAGTTGTACAGAACTTTATTCTCAGTTATAAAGTAAGTATTTTACTGTGACTATAGTTTTTTGAATAGAAAGAATTTTAACTTTGTAACTTTTTTTGTTTTGGGGTTACACAGACAGTATCCTGGCTCTCTACTCAGGCATCACTCCTAGAGGTGCCTGGGCAAATCGTATGGGATGCTGGGGTCAAACCCAGGTCAGCTACATGCAAGGCAAATGCCCTATCTGTTGTACTATTTTTAAGGCCCAAAGAATTTTAATATAAATACACAAAAGTTAAAGAATCTAATCCAAATATTATATTTATATTATGTATTTTCATTGTTTTAGGTCACTCTTTTTTTTGGGGAGGGGGCTGTTCTATTTATTGTTTTTTTTTTGGGGGTCATACCTGGTGATGCTTAGGAGTTACTCCTGACTGTGCACTCAGGAATTACTCCTGGCAGTGCTCAGGGGATCATATGGGATGCTGGGGATTGAGCCCAGGTTGTTTGCATGCAAGGCAAATGTTCTACCTGTTGTGCTATTGATCTGGCCTGGTTTAGACCATTTTTTAAAAAATAATATTTTATTATACTACCGTGAGATATACAATTACAAGATATTCATGTTTGGGTTTCGGTTATACAGTGTTCCAGCACCCATCCCTCCATCCGTGCCCATTTCCCACCACCAGTGTCCCCACTTCCCTCCCCTTCCTTCAGCCTGCCTCCATGGCAGGTTTATTTCCTTTCTCTCTTCCTCTCTCCTCACTTACCTTTCTTACACATTGTGGATTGTAATACATTTAGAGATCATCATGTATATCTTTTTGCCTATATTCAATGCTCAGTTCTCGGATGGTATCATCATTTTCAACGATTATCAGCACACTGTTCCCTTCTCTGTCTTACCTAGCTTCTGACTCACACGCTTGTGGTGCACCAGGTTTTGAGATAACACGCAGGCGCCCGCGCGCCATGAGAATCAGGCTGTGTCCAGCTGTGGAGTCCGAACCAGAGGATGACTGTGGTTGTGTTGGAGTCCGAACCAGAGGATGACTGTGGTTGTGTTGTGCAAGGTTTTCTGACTTCTGGGGACAGGCCAAGGAGCAAAAACCTGTCCCCACCCCAAGACGCCCCATCAGTCTAGCACATTTTGGGCAGGCAGGGACTCCGCCCTGTACCTAAATACCTGGTGTCTGGCCGAGAGCCCCAGCAGCAGTTCTGGGTAGGGCCGCCAGGCCTTTTGCAGAGGGAGCCCGAGGTGGGGAAGGTGACCCCCAGTCCAGGCTCCCTAAAAACCTGATTGGCATAGTTGCCAAATCCCCCATGCCTGGGCTTGAATTCGGCTTCTCTCTTGGGTTGGGCTGTGTCCAGCTGAGGAGTCCGGACCAGAGGGTGACTGTGGTTGTGTTGTGTGAGGTTTTCTGACTCCTTCTGTTCTTGAATTAACTTTATGAGTTTCTAGAACATAGTTCCACTAATTTGATGTACCGAATGGTAGCTCTTTCCTCTCCCCCGTGAGTCTGAGTCTCTACATGATGGTGGTTAGCCCTGAGGCAGTTTGTGTCTGGGTCCACCAGGCCTCCCTGTACAGGACAAAGGAGGGAAGGGGGACCCCAGCTCCATCTCCACGAATGCCTGGTGACTTTCACCTCCAAGAACTGCCTACCTGCACTTGAACTCTGCTGCTCTGCTGTGCTGGGCTTGAGATCAGCTTCTCTCTTGGGTGGGGCTCTGTTGAGCTGTGGAATCCAGACCATGAAAATGGCGGCTATTATGGTGAGCAAGTTTCATCTGGCTGCTTCCGAGGCCCTACTGAGGTGATGGGCCAGGACTAAAACCCATCTTCCCCTCCTGGGCGCCTCATGGTCAGCTGAGCTAGGGGAGAGCCAGATGGCAGCTCTCCCCCATGTGTCTGAGTTGCTGCATGATGGCCAATAGCCCTGAGGCAATTCGTGGGTGGTTCTACCAGGTCTCCCTGAACAGTTAGGCCATTCTTATCATTTGCAAAACACAAATGATTAAGTTCTATTCATTTTCAAAGCTTCTGTAGTAATATTAAATGAGTTCTTGAGTTTTTCATATCATAGCAAACACACATCCCAGACTTTGATCTTAATTTTTTTCCCTCCCAACTCCTTAATTCAGATCAATAGAAGTTTGGGGTATTTTTTAAAAAATGCCTGTCAAGGGCCCAGAGTGATAGTACACCAGGTAAGTTGCTTGCCTTGCATGCAGCTGACCTGGGTTTGATTCCTGGTATCCCATATGATTCTGAGTATAGAGGCAGGAGGGATCCCTGAGCACAGATGCAGGAGTGAGCACTGAACACCCCAGGGTGTGGTACAGTAGACCAAAAGGGAAAAAAAAATATATATATATATAACCTGAAATTGCCTATCAAAATAAACTTCATCACTACAATTACTTTGTTTTTTTTCGGAATTAAAGACAGAATTAAAATAGCATTTGAAGGACCAGAGTGATAGCACAGTGGATTGGGCATTTGCCTTGCACTCAGCTGACACAGGTTTGATCCCTGGCATCTCATATGGTCCCCAGAGCACCACCAGGAGTAAACCCTGAGCATTGCCTGGCATGACCCTAAAGCTCCTCCCTCCCCCAATGTGGTCCCCTGAGCCATGCTCTGAGTTACTCCTGAGCACACAGCCAGAAATACACCCTAGCATTGTTGGGTGTCCCCAGGACTTGGGGGGGAGAGGAAGATTAGCGAGAGGAGACTTTGTGAATGTATAGAATTTGAATTAATATTTTGGTATTTTAAAGTGTTTTTCAGTACCGTGCTATGATTAATATTAAGCATTTAAGTTCTGCTTAAATAAAATGCTAATTTTGAATTTCAGCAATGGCCACAATCAGAAGGTTCATATGCACATGGTAGACCTCATGAGTTCTATTATTTGTGAAGGTGATACAGTGTCGCAAGAGCTTTTGGATACAGTCTTGGTAAATCTGGTACCTGCCCATAAAGTAAGTAATATAGAAATTTTCAAGATCTATTAATGCTGAAGTTCAGAATATTTTGATGTTTTTAATATAATTTCTTTTTGGTTTCATTTTAGTTCCTTTGTTACTTCATTGTTAAAAATGAGGGGCCGGAGCAATAGCCCAGCGGGTAGGGTGTTTGCCTTGCATGCGGCCTGCCCTTGCCGGCCCGGGTTCGATCCCCGGCATCCCATATGGACCCCCCGAGCACCGCCAGGAGTAATTCCTGAGTGCAGAGACAGGAGAAACCCCCTGAGCATTGCCGGGTGTGGCCCAAAAAATAATTTAAAAAAAATGATTAGGGCCAGAGAGATAGTACAGTGGGTAGTGCGCTTGCCTTGTGCATGTCTGACTTGGATTTGATCCCTGGCATCTCATATGGTCTCTGAGCATTGCCAGGAGTAATTCCTGAGTGCAGAGTCAGGAGTAACCCCTAGCGCCGTTGGGTATGACCCAAAAAAGCAAAATAAATAAATAAATAAGTAAATAAATAAATAAATAAATAAATAAATAAATAAATAAATAAAAGTACATTTATTCAATAAATGTGGAGAAATTGATTTGCTTCATTTGATAAAATATCTAATAACTCCGTTTCACATATTATAAGAAGGCAAATTAGTAATTGCTACTTATTTGCTGTCTATTACTTTATTGGGAGATGTAAAAGAAAGTGATAGTGTAGGTGGAGCAGAAAGGTGAAATTATTAATTCAGATAGAAAGGGTGTCAACAATTTTTCTCCCCTGTGTTACCTCAATCAAAATGTGGGGAGTTGTTTTGTTCTTTTCTTCAAATTACTTTCTGCAAAGCAGTTGGGAGTATGACTCTGTGAGTTACAAGGGCTTAGAAGGTATAAGAATGATATTATTATTTGTACCATGAGAATCTGTAGAAACCTAAGTTTATAGCTACGAGGCATTCAATAAATAATGCTTCAGTGAAATAGCCTCATGATGCAAAATTTCCAAGTCAAAAATAAAATTTTTGAGGGACTAGAGCGATAACACAACGGGGAGGGCATTTATCTTGCAAGGGGCCAATCTGGATTCGATCCTGGGTTTGATTCCCTGCATCCCATATGGTCCTGAGCACCGCCAGGAGTAAATTCCATATTTCAGCGCCAGGAATACAAGAATGCTCTTACCTTGAGCATATCCAGGTGTGACCCACAAACCAAAAAATAAAATAAAACTCAGCTGTGAATAATTGTAAATCATAGCCCTTCAGTAATAAAACAAATAGAAAGGAAGGTAAGATATTAGGTAAAAGCAATAAGTAAAATCCTTAACAGAATTAAAGATAATGTGTAAGGAGATTAAAGATATAAACAAAGGTATATGAAAGGAGACCAGGAAAGAAAAATATTAAAAAATTCAAAATTTAATCGATATTGAACACATAGATGGTACTAAATATGAAGAGGTCCAGAATAGTAGTGATTATAGAATAGTCTTTCCCAAACTGGGGTGTTTGTGTGCTGGAATGATCTGAAGGGACAGTAGTCGTCTGAAATGCCCTTTGGGACTCTTGTCCATTTGTTCACACATTGAAGGTAGAATTCTAGGTGGGTGATGAATGATTTTTTTTTTCTAAATGGGGATGTTATGCCAAATAAGTTTAGGAAATTCTGCTTTAGAACAGGTAGAGTGTACATAGAATGATAATGAAAGTAGAAATTCGTTTAAATATTCCAGAATTGAAAAAATTGCTAAATATATGGGTGTAGAAACAAAAGTGTCATAAGTAAAGTAAGCACAAATTGTACAAATCCCTGCCTCGGCACACTGTAGCAGGGATTTGTAAGAGGCTGGGGCACACAGCCCCAAACCATAAATACACTAGAAAGCACATCAAGGGAAAAGGTCAGAGACATCTGCGAGACACCAGGTTGGGCTTATGGCACACTGCTCAGTAGCAGCGGTAGATGCCAGAAGATGATGGAACTTTATTTCTAAAGTACTAAAATAAAGTAACTGTCAATCTGGAATTTTATTTCCAGTGTGGTGAAATTAAGTCATTAAGTATTCACTTGTTTTTTTTTTTTTAAATTTTTTTATTATAACAACGTGAAACATACAATTACAAAGGTGTTCATAATTGGTTCTTGGTAATACAGTATTCCAGCACCCATCCCTCCACCAGTGCCCCATTTCCACCACCAATGTACCCCTCCCCCTCCCATCCCCCGCCTTAATAGCAGGTACCCCAGTTTCCTCTCTTTCTCTCTCTATCTCTCTCTCTGTCTCTGCATCTCTCTCCCTCTTATTTTACACATTGTGGCTAGCCCTGCAGATAGTTAGAGTTAATCACTTAAGTCTCTTTGTGTATATTCAGTGGTGAGTTTTAATCTGCCATTACCATTTCCCATATTTATTAAAACACTGGTATCTATATCCTATTAATGAATGCAGTCATTCTATATCTGTCCTTTTCAAGTATTCACTTGTCAGTAGAAAATTCTTTGAAGAATGTCTTTGTGAGAGCTTTGAAGTGATGGAGTGTGGAAGAAGAAAACAAAAGCTAATCATGAATGAAGAAATGCTTTAAATATGAATTTATAAGTAGCAATAGTATCACAATGACTAATTTTGGTATTTAAAAGGGTTATTAACAAAGTGACTCTAAGCTAATGGATTAAATAAGATTGAATGGCTCAGTGGGTCATATCATCCTTATGATGATAGTAGGAAGGATATATTAACTCTGAACTTTATTTTTATTTATTTATTTATTGTTTGCTTTTTGGGTCACACCCGGCAATGCTCAGGGGTTACTCCTGGCTCTGCACTCAGGAATCACTCCTGGTGGCGCTCGGGGGACCATATGGGATGCCGGGATCGAACCCTGGCGGCACAGGCCGGCCGCGTGCAAGGCAAACACCCTACCCGCTGGGCTATCGCTCCGCCCCCATTAACTTTGAACTTTAAAGGAAATAATCATTGAAATACTAAGGATTACAATAAAACCAAGAATTACAATAATGTAAATGTCTCAGATTTTCTACTTTATTCCCGTATTTGATTATAAGTGATCTATTTTCATGGAAATTGGACTCAGGACTCTGTTCAGACTGGGCATGAGTCTTTGGGACATTCCCTGACTCTGTGTGTTCCCTGGGGTACAACTGGGAGTGGTACTTGAGCACTGCAGGGTGCAGTGCCCATCTACTGCTCCCCCTCCAAGCCAAGTAAAAAATAATTTAGCTGGTTCTTATTAATAAGTGATAACCACAGAAATTACATTATAAGAACTTTATAAGTAAAATAAAGGAAAGCTGACATGCCACTCATTGTACTTGAAAGAAAACTCAAGTAGCTTATGTTAGTATTAAACTGTCTCAGACTTAATATGGAGAAGGAATGTATGCAGAGACAAAACATTTAGTTTTTATATCATTCTCTAAAGTTCTGTGTACATGCGCTCAAAAGAGATAAAGCGTAACTTGAGAGAGTATTAGGAGAATGAAACCAAATTGATAATTGGGTGGATCATTTCAGTATGTATTCCAGTGATTATTAGTCAGGTAGATCATCTGTTTGTAAGAATATAAACTATTCAAAGCTCAGTATAGCTACAGAGCTCTAGTAGTGACAGGTTTTTTTTTTTTTTTTTTTTTGCTTTTTGGGTCACACCCAGCGATGCTCAGGGGTTACTCCTGGCTCTGCACTCAGGAATTACTCCTGGCGGTGCTCGGGGGATCATATGGGATGCCGGGATCTAACCCGTGCTGGCATGAGCCGTCCGCGTGCAAGGCAAATGCCCTACCCGCGGGCTATCGCCCGGCCCTGAAACTCAGGTTTTTAATACCTAATTAAAAAATATATTGGGACTGGGGTGATAGTACACAGGGAGGGCATTTGCTTTGCATGTGGCTGACCTGGGTTCCATCCCCAGCATCTCCTGAGCATCACCAGGAGTAATTCCTGAGTGCAGAGCCAGGAGTAACTCCTGAGTGTCGCCAGGTGTGACCCCAAAGCAAAAAATACACACACACACACACACACACACACACACACACACACAAAATAGGCAAACCATTGGTAAATTAAGAAAAAGGGAGGTGCTGTCAGTATGGTTTCAAATAGTAGATATTACATGAGGCGTAATACATGACAAAAGATCAGAGTATAGTTCTGTGAATATTTTATGGCAATATAGTTGAAATTAGACAAAACAGGCTCCTTAAATAGCTTAGTAATTTGAAAAAAAATTAATAATAAATTTGTTTTTAAAAATTAACATCAAATGGAAAATAATTCTCTTTTCTAAGTAACAGTAGCAACAGTAATAATAAACAATGATCAAAACAATTGAAAAAGAACTTATAATTTCAACAAATTTCTATTAATAATGTAACATTCAGTAAACTTTTCCATATTATAAAAAGGAAAAATGCAGTTTTTTTTAATTGGTGGATAATATTTATAGGGAAACCGGGCAAATCTAAGCGAGAAAGAGAATTTTAGATTGATTTACTTGATACAAGTATTGACCCTATTGACTAAATCCAGTATAAACTACAGTCGGCATATCTAGCACGAAATAAAGTAATACTTATTGATAAACACATTGAGGAACCATTGATTTTATTTTAGGAATATAAGGATGGATTCATGTAATAAAATGTATAAATTAAGAGATAAAGATATCAATAAATAAGAAAAAGAGTATCACAAATAAGGGCAAGACAAAAGGGGCTGGAGGGATAGTACAGTGGGCAGGTGTCGGGGAACGCCGCCGGGTCCCCCGACAGTGCCGGGAAGTGAGTTCCCTTCTACCTCCGGCCGGCAGGGAATGGATGAAGACCAGGAATCCGATGCAGTTTTAAAAAGGCTTTCCTTATCACAGGTTCAGGCATACAAGTCAGCAATAGGAAAAACCCTGTGCTTAGGATTCCCAGCTAGAACCCCAGACACGTGTAAGCCAAAATGGCGGCCACCATGTGTTATGGCCCTGCAAAAAAGGAGAAAAAGACAAGACTCCCAAGAAGGGTGCAAGCTCACAAAGAGAGAGCCCAAAAAGAGAGAGAGAGAGGAAGCAGGTTGGTTTTATACCCCTGCAACTCAGACCTCCCACTATTATGGGAAGCAGGAAGGGTCAAATGCCCTTAGGTAATTTCTCCTAGCACCTCACCTAGGCCCTATTATATGCTAATATTTTGAGCCAAGATCTGCCTGGAAAATTCCTTTATAAGGTAGAGAAAGGGGTTTCTGAGATGGCATGTCTCTGTACCAAAGACTAATACTAATGCCAGTTAAATAAATATTTCTCCAAACCTTCACAAGAGTCTAGTCTACTTCACGGTAGTTTTGTATTTTAGTTGCCTTTGAGTTAATCAGGGAGCCATGCTTGCTTGCTTGGAGGCAAACAGCATTTCTCTCTGGTCTAATTACTTAGAGATCCAACGTGGCCAGGCAAATATGCTGGTAAAATCTAGTCCCACGATGATTGTGGTAGCATGAGGGAAGATTGATGCCAGCTAGTACAAAATACATGGTCAGATAAACTGCCACATTTAGACTACCCTCTTATCTACGAAGTGACCTTCAGGAGGCAATCCAGGGCAGATGCAGAGGTTCTTAGAGGAGTCCTGCAACAGGCAGGAGTTTGCTTTTGCTTGTGGTTCAATCCCCAGCACCTCATATATTCCCCTGGCCACTGCCAGGAGTAACCCCAGAGCATCACTGGGTATGGCCCCCCAAACAGAAACCAAACCGAAAAGAACAGAAGTATCCTATTTGAAACTGTAAGCATAGGAAGCAAGGACACTTTTAATGTCGATGAATGGGAGACTATTTGCTGTGGTATGTATGCAATTAGAAAGAAGGGAGTAATACAAAGATCAGTGTAGATAAATATAAAAATATTCCAGTGGCCAGAGAGATAATACAGAGATTAGGTACTTTTCTTTGTTTTTTGACTTGCTGGGCCACACTCAGTGATGTTGGGGTTACCTTTGGCTCTGTGCTGAGGATTCACTCCTGGTGGGGATGCCGAGGTCAAACGTGGGTCAGCTCCATTCAGGTTGGGTCAGCCGTGTGTCCATCTACTGTACTGTCTCTCTGACACTAAGGTGCTGTTCTTGCTTGCAGTTGACTCAGCATTGCATATGGTTCTTTAGAGTTAGGGGTAACTACTGAGCACAGTTGGCCAAATGTGGCTCCCAAACAATGACCAAAAAGCTAAAGAATTATGCTGAGTGAATTTCAGGGTATATAGTTTTCTATAATATAGTGTAACTGGAATGATGTTTTCGTTTTGTTTTTAGTGTTACTCCTTCTTTCATCATTGGTCTTAGATGTACATTTCAAAAATGGTTTTCCTTTTTTTTATCTCCCCTCCCCCTCCCCAAACCACTCCTGGTTGCTGTGTTTGGAATGGGAGGATGGGATTGTATATGGTGATGGGGATTGAATTTAGGGCCTTACATGTGCTGGGCATGTACCCTACTATTTGAGCTGTCTCCCTGGCTCTGAACCCTTTATTTTAATGCATGACAACTTATATTTCCTGTTGTAGCCTTAGACTTTTTCTGTGCTGAGATACGCTTGAATAATTCTGCTTTTCTACACATGACCTAAATTCCTATGTCTTTCCCACTGTGGACCCCTGTTGGAGGACATGTTTAGCTAATCTGGGAGTTTTGTTGTTTTGCTCACTCCCAGATTAATCTTATTTAAGCCAAGGTTCATTCTAATGAGATCTCTCTTCTATGTAAACACTGCTAGAGGGTGTGGCAGTTACAGAAGTCACCTTGATTGAATAACTTCTGACTTATACATCTACTAAGACTTCTATGTTTTCTAGATTGGGCACAGCTCCTCTTTATACCCACTGCACCCAACGTGGGACAGTTAGAATTTACCAGGAGACTACCACCCTGGCTACGTTGAGACTATAGGAAGACTATAGGAAGGATCATACTAGTTTGCTCTAAGCAGGCGAGTGTGACCCTTTCAGTACACGAGAACAAGATACTCAGAATCACCCTGGTGCAGATAATAATAAGGACCTTGTGGGTACCATCTAGATTACATGAAGCTCATGAAGTTAAGATGTATTACTTTATATCAGCCCCCTCTCTCTCCAGTGTTTTACATAAGAGATAATCTCGGGATTAGTCCTTGTGTAACCTTTGTTTATACCTGCAATAAGGTGCGGCACTACACTCTGTTTAGGGTTCTTTGTTGGCATGACAACCTCCCGATTGGATTACTTTTGGTGTATATAAGGGGCTGACTTGAGGCCCCTTCACCTTTTGCCTTTTGGTTCCTCAGCCTTCAGCTTTTGGCTCCTGCGGCTTTTGGCCTTTTGCTCTTTGGTCTTTTGCTCCTTCTGGGTAGGACTCAGCTCGGGTGAGATCTTCTCTCTTTGGTGGGAGACTTAGGCTCTTTTGTATGGTCTAAGTTCGGACCAGAGCTAAAGTTTGCTCATTATATTGATTGGAGTGCTGTGGAAGAGCTTTTGTACTATTAAAAGCCATTTTTGGAACTGCACCGGACTCGTGAGTTTTCATCTGTTCTCCCGGCGTCCTCGGAGGTAGAAGACAACCTCTGTCCTGACACTGTCAGGGACCCCGCGGCGTTCCCGACAGACCCCATTCCCCCAATTCTGCATATTTCATAACCTCAGTTTATTTTTTTTTAGGATGTTGTGGTTTCTTCCGAACCTGGGATCCTGCATTTATATTCATTTGAACTGATACGGTTTTGGGGCTAGGCGTAGAATATTTTCAACCTAATAAACATTTTTTGACCTTTTCTTACTGGTTTACCTTATGCTATGACTGAGATAAAAACAGGATATATTTATCCATGCTTGAAAGGATCTTACACTCTAGTAAACTGTAGGCTTAAGGGAAGAAAAGTGACTTTAATGGGAATCTTAGAGTTACACACTGAGTAAAATGAAAATTTTATTTTTCAGAATTTAAACAAGCAAGCGTATGATTTGGCAAAGGCTTTACTGAAGAGGACAGCTCAAGCTATTGAACCGTATATTACCAATGTAAGTCCCATTACTATTTGTTGTCTGAAGGATTAGCCAAAAATGTAAAATTACCACAGAAGAAACATTTTGGCAAGTAGTTCATTCCTTAGCGTTTTGTGTTGTGTAACTTGTTAATGTATTCTCTTCTCATTTAAATGATTCTTGCTGAATATTTTCTTGGAGATTAACTCTCACCTTCATATATTTACTTTTTTTTTTCTAATTTTCTTGGAACTAGAACAGCTTAAAATATAAAAATAAAATTTTTATTGTTGGAGGGAACCTGAGAACAATAGTGGAGATGTTTGACACTGGTGGTGGGATCAGTGCTGTAGTTTTGTATGTCTAAAAGTCAACTCTCCGTAGCTTTGTAAACCACAGCTCTTTCATTAAAACACCCCCAATTTATTAAGGTAATATTGGCCTAAACTGTGAGTCTCTGCTGTGGAGCCTTGGGATAGAACTCTCAGGATCGCCACCAAGAGGGCGAGTCCCCCATGACTTCATCTGTGCCATCACCTTTTGCCCTGGCAGTGGGCTGTCTGCTTTCTCTGTCAGATTGTTCTGGTAAAATTGTTTTTATTCTGGCCAGCAAGATATATAATTTTTTTTCAGATGTTGGAAATGGCATTAAATGTAATTAAAAAACAGAGAACTTTTCATTATTCAGAAAAATATAATTTCTGGAGGCTAAATTTCATTTGTATAAGAAGATAGGACTAATATCAGCCCTAGAAATTGAAGGCCTGGATGAATGACAGCATTGTCTGTCATTCATCCATCAAACAGATCCCTGTTCTGCTGTCTCTGATGTCAGCTGGGCATCAATCTACCTTCTCGGAGAAAGGAGAAGATGCAGGTGAATGAGACCTTGCAGTGTCATCCCAAATCTGCTTAATTATAATTAACTCTCTATATTTTTCTCCAAAGAAATGTATCTTAACTGGCAGGTTCACTGTTAGATGCTTGTTAATTTTCCTCTATAGTTCGGTAAAGTTTTGCCTAATGGTAGACGATTTCATTAACATTTAGAGCCGTATCTATGGCTGGAGTGATAGTACAGCATGTAGGGCATTTGCCTTGCACGTGGCCGACCCAAATTCGATCGCTGGCATCCCGTATGGTCCCCTGAGCACTGCCAGGAGTAATTCCTGAGTGCAGAGCCAGAAGTAACCCCTGAGGTTTTCTAGGTGTGACCCAAAAAGCAAAAAAAAAAAAAAATAATAATAATTAAAAAAAAATTTTTTTTTCCCATTAAAAATATTTTTATTATATCATGTGAGATATAGAATTACAAGGATGTTCATAATTGGGTCTCTACAATACAGTGTTCCAGAACCCATCCCTCCACCAGTGCCAATTCCCACCACCCAATCCCCAAACACGCCTACCCAAACCCTGCCTGCCTCTATTGCAGGCGCATTTTACTTCTCTGTATATTTATCTATATCCCTGTATTTCTCAATCTCTCTTCTATTACACTTTGTGGCTTGTCATACGGATACTAATAATGTATGATGTCCCTATCTGATCATTTAATAGTGAGTTCTAGTATGACATCCTAATTCCTCATTCCCCATAACCTCTCCAGTTTGATGCAAATAGAATGATCGTTGAAGTGTACAAGTGAGAAAGATCCTGAAAAGGACCTGGTGCTAAAATGCATTGAGTCTAAGATTAACGTGCGGCCGTGGATCTGGAGTCTCTGTCTTGCGGCAGTTGGCTGTGGTGGCTGGAGCTCAGGGTCACGCCCACTGAACCCGAGGCTGGGGACTGGGTGGAGGCCCCCAATTCTTGCTCTGAGTCCAGCAGGCGCAGCCGCCTGCATGCTGAGCAGGCCCTAGGAACTATGTTGAACACAACAAGGCGCTGGCCGAGCCTTTTGAAAAGCTTTTTAAAAAACCCGCTTTGAAATAGGTGGAGGAGGATGTCAGACTGTCTTGACAAAATTTATACTTACTGAATAATTTTTCCGGTTTATGAAAATAAACAGTTTTATGAAAATATAAGTGTAGGGGACTAGAGAGAAAATACAGTAGGGAGGATGTTTGCCTTGCATGACACCAACCCGAGTTTGATCCCTGACATCCCTTATGGTCCCTGCACCCTCAAACACCACCAGGAGTAATTCTTGAGTGCAGAGCTTGGAGTAATCCCTGAGTATCGCTGATGTGACCCCAAAACAAAGCAAAAAGAAAAATAATTTATAGAGTATATAACATACATCATGGAAAGATATTCTTTGAAAAGTAACATTTTATAAAATAGAACTTTAGGGGCCGGAGCGATAGCCTAGCAGGTAGGGCGTTTGCCTTGCGCGGCTGGCCCATGCCTGCCCGGGTTCGATCCCTGACATCCCATATGGTCACCCGAGCACCACCAGGAGTAATTCCTGAGTGCAGAGCCAGGAGTAACCCCTGAGCATTGCCGGGTGTGACCCAAAAAGAAAAAAAAGAACTTTAATAAATGTTAGCTTTTGTTTCTGGTGTATGACCTTTTACCTAAACAGTAATAACTTGGAAAAGTCTATTTTACCTTTAATACATTGTTGGGGGGGGTCAAAACTTCAAAAACTGGGAACTCAAATTATGTAATGTGTTTTAATTAGCTCCAATATTGTTAGGAATCTCCCATTACAGATTTTTGCATGTTTTGTGAACTTTTGGTGTTGTCTGAAGTAAATTTGTGCATAGCTGTTTCCAATATTTACTATGGTGCTTAGTGGGTGAACGTAGATGTCTGCATTCTGATCCCTTCCCTTTGCTCCCAGTGCCAGAGAATAGCTCCATGGCCTTTAGAATTCTAGGTGATCGCCTCCTGGTGGTCGTTTACTTGTACTGATAATGCCAAACCAGGTGTGTTTGGGAAGCACAACTTTTTTATTGCCTTTTTTCTGACATAAAGATAAGAATGTAACACTAGTCCATATAACTTTTAGAATTGGAGAAATTATCTGATTATAAAACATAAAATAGAAGTTTTCAGGTCAGTAATTTGTGCCGGTGATAGGGAGATTTGCTAGTGGAGTAGGTTCATTATACTGTTCTTCAGAAATCTGTATATGTTTGAAAATATTCCAGGTTAAAAGACTCTAAGATCTGGGGGGCGGAGAGATAGTCCAGCGGGTAGGGTGTTTGCCATACATGCGACTGACCCGGTTCGATTCCCCCAGCATCCCATAAGGTCTTCCAAGCACTGCTAGGAGTAATTCCTGAGTAGAGAGCCAGGAGTAACCCCTGAGTGTTGCTGGATGTGACCCAAAAAGGGGGAAAAAAAAAGAAAAGGCTAAAGGTCTAAGGAACTAATTTTATCAATCTTACAGAGGTCAGAGTAAAAGTATTTCCTCATCTCACACGCGATTATTACTCTATTTTATTTTATTTTACCTTCTAAATGGTGCTTGAGGTGCCCAGGGGGGATTCTTGGTTGTCTTTGGCCCATCTGGCAGCACTCCTGGGCTAGGGCCGGATGCCTTAGCATATTGGTGCCAGGGACCACCAGGGCTGCCCTGGCACTGTTGGAGCTTCCTTAGCCAGTCATGGCAAGACTTGGGGCCTCTGGGCTGCATCTGGTACATCCACGCTCTGCTAGCTCCTGGCCCCTCTCACGGCTATTGCTGTCCTCTTTGCTTTCTTGTTAGCTTCATTTTTGTTATTGTAATTTTTTTTTATAAGGGCCACTCTGGGGTCTTGGCCTGGCAGTGCACGCTTGGTGGGGACTGGGAGCATGTGGTACTGCGCTGGAGCTTCAGAACTGCAGACCTTACCTGGTTCGGGCTGTGTCTCCCCGTCTCTCCCTGCCCGCCTTGTTAGATTCCATCAGGGCAGGGGCGCTGGGCGTGAGGCCTGTAGTGGTGACCATTTCAGAGCACTAAAGTCTCTATTCTGGAGCGTCGACCGTTTACTTCACTTTCCCTGGTTTTGTTACTTGCTTTATTTGATGATTATCTGCAGAATCATTAATATTTCAGTCGTCTCCTTCTTTTTGTATTATATTTCTACCTCAGCATTACTCAATGGCATAAAATTACTTTCTGGCAAATTTCATTATCTTGGCGTAGGATAATATCAGTACAGTGTTAAAGATAATTTTCAGCTCTTTTGGTCTATCATGTACAGTAACCATTCTTTACATGTCTTCCTAGTAGAGAATTAACAAGCAAAGAAAAAGGAAGAATCGTGAAATACTAATCTTACTTTTTATCTCTCTTTTACTGGCATCTCTTTTTTTCTTTTGCCTCACCTGGCAGTGCTAAGGACTTAACTCCCGGCTCACTCTGGGATCACTCCTGGCAGGCTCTGGGGACTCCATGGGATGTCATGATCAAACCCGGGTCAGTTGCTGGCAAGGCCAAAGACCCTACCTGCTCTGCTCTCTCCAGCTTTTTTTTTTTTTTTTCTTTTTGGGTCACACCCAAAAAGTGTGATCCAAAAGGTCACATGCTCAGGGGTTACTCCTGGCTCTTCGCTCAGGAAGTACTCCTGGCAGTGCTCGGGGACCATATGGAATGCCGGGATCGAACCGGGTCGGCTGTGTGCAAGGCAAACGCCCTGCCCCCTGTGCTATCGCTCCGGCCCTATTCCAGCTTTCTTGTTTACTCATGCATATAGCTACATTTAAATTAGTTCATTATAAAAAGTGATTTTCAGGTAGTACTGACGTAGTGATTCTTAAATATATAAGTGGTATAGTAGACTATATAATAGAATTTGTTGTAATTTGATAACTGGGATCTTTATATGTATATATATCTCTAGGTTAAAAAAGGCAGGGACAAAAGGTATCTGACTCTTCAAAAAGTTTACTGCATGTATCATTTCGTGGTAGGTTTTTTTTTTTTTTTTTTTGCTTTTTGGGTCACACCCGGCAATGCTCAGGGGTTTCTCCTGGCTCTGCACTCAGGAATTACTCCTGGCGATACTTGGGGGACCATATGGGATGCCGGGGATCGAACCTAGGCCGGCACAGGCTGGCCGTGTGTAAAAGGCAAACGCCCTACCCACTGGGCTATTGCTCCAGCCCAGTTTTGTTATTTTTAACTGGATTTTTTGTTGTTGGTGGTTTTGTTATTGTTGCTTGGTTTCTGTGCCATACCTTGTGGCATTCAGGGATCTTCCTGGCCAAACCAGAAGTGGTCTTGGGGATTGCGTCTGTTTCAGCTGCGAGCAAGCAAACGCTCTAGCTGTTGTACTGTTGCCCTGGTTCCTAATCAGATGTTTTTTATTCACACATTTAAGAACATGGCACAAAATTACATTGATGAGACTAGAAAATGTATGAAAGCATTTTCATACATTTTGTAATTAAAATTGATCTTTAAGATGAAATTTGTTACTCACTTTTATAACTTATTCATGTTAGGAGGCAGTTGTTTTAATCTGTAGTGTGAAAATTAGTTACTCATTTGTAAATGAAAGGCTAATGATTTTAGGAAGGAAATGCTTTAATAATCTTTGTCTACCGCTATCACTAGGTTACAAGCTTTTTTTTTTTTTATTTCTCTTTTGGGCTACACCCGACAATGCTCAGGGGTGATTCCGTGGTCTGCACTCAGGAATTACTCCTGGCAGTGCTCAGGGGACCATATGGGATGCCGGGATCGAACTCTGGCCGGGCTGCATGCAAGGCACCCTACCCACTGTGCTATCGCCCAGCCCCTAAGTTAGAAGCTTTCATGGAGGGCTTGAGTTTGACTTATATTTTGTATGTAATTCCTGTTTCAAACTCACCACTAACAGTATTGAGTACCTGCTCTGTTTGGCACTGTGCTGGTCTTGGTATACAGTGAGAAGATTTGCCTTTGTGAAGGTTCTGGATATTAATAGTTTCAATGTTTTTGATGGAATTTCTAGAAAGTTAAAGCAGAGAAGGAATTTTTTGACTGGAGTTTGATGGGGTTGCTGATGGGCCAGTACCTGATGTTTTTACACTTCATTACATCCTGCAGTGCTCAGGGCTCACTCCTGGTTCTGCTCTCATGGATCAATCCTGGCGGGCAGTGGAGACCATACAGGGAACCAGAGATTGAACCCGGGTTGGCCACATTCAAGTTAAGCACCCCATCTGCTGAACAATTTACTAGTTTTAAAGAGGAGAAAATTTGTGAATTTGAAAATAATAAAGCCACTTTATTTTCAGCCTGGATAATAATTTATCCATGAAATCCTTTTCTTAGAAGATATGAAATAGGGGCCGGAGTGATAGTCCAGCAGGTAGGGTGTTTGCCTTGCACGCGGACGACTTGAGTTCAATCCCTGGAATCCCATATGGTCTCTGAGCACTGCCAGGAGAAATTCCTGAGTACAGAGCCAGGAGTAACCCCTGAGCATTGCCGAGTGTGACCCAAAAAAAGAAAAAAAAAAGAAAAAGATAGGAGATAATTTTTAAAACTAGTGAAGAGAAGTAAGATACATTTTGTTTTTATTGTTCATTCATGTATAAGTGCTTGTGCAGTTTTATAGTACTAAGATTTAGCCTAAGAATAATTCAAGAGCTGGAAATAAATAAAAGGGATGTAGAATTGTGAAGTCCCTGTACTCCTCCTAAGTGAGGCTGCGTGACACCTGTCAGAGTGAAGAGGTCAGACAGCTTCTGGGATAGAAGATGTTGATGACTCCGTGAGGGAGACACAAGATCCGGTGGGAAATAGGCAGCATATGCTCCTGGTTAATCTTTCACGTGTTTGGAGACTTGAAATAGAAAGCAGCTTGCCCTTGGCAGTTTCGGGGAAGGTGAACGATCTGAGTGTATCTGAGTGTGGCAACCAGGTAGAGCTGGCTGTCAGTTTGTTGAAAAAAAAAATTGTTCAAGTTTGAGTTTTCCTTGTGTTTGTGTGTACTGATTTTAAATTTTTTTTTTTTTGGCTTTCTTTTGGGTCCATTGGCAATGCTTAGAGGTAACTTCTGGCTCTGCACTAAGGAATTACTCCTGGCAGTGCTCAGTTACCTTATGGGATGCCGGGATGGAACCTGGGTTGGCCAGGTGCAAGGCTAATGCCCTACCAGCTGGACTATTTTTTTTTAATTAATATTTTATTGTGCCACCGCAAGATATACAATTACAAAGTTGTTCATGTTTGGGGGTTTCAGTCACACAGTGTTCCAGCACCCATCGCACCACCAGTGCCCATTTCCCACCACCAATGTCCCCAATTCCCTCCCCCTCCCCTAGCCTGCCTCTTGGTAGGTTCTCTCTCTCTCTCTCTCTCTCTCTCTCTCTCTCTCTCTCTCTCTCTCTCTCTCTCTCTCTCTCTCTCTCTCTCTCTCTCTCTCTCTCCCTCTCCCTCTCTCCCCTCTCCCTCCTCTTACATATTGTGGATCTGGCCCCTGTTGAGCATTCTTTCCAAGCCCATGACTATTCTCTTTGTCCTAAGATGTTGCTTAGCTGATTCTGTATGTATTGTTACATCTTTTGTCCGTGTTCTGGATACATAAAACCTACAGAAGCACCAGAGATTGTGAAAACTAAGTTACTTTAGATCCTGAACATCTAGGGCTGGAGCAATAGCAGCAGAGCAGGGAGAGCATTTGCCTCTGCACATGGCCGACCCAGGTTCAATGTCTGGCATCCCATATGGTCCCCCTAGCACTGCCAGGAGTAATTCCTGAGCACAGAACCAGGAGTAACCCCTGAACATCTCTAGGTGTGACCCAAAAAGGAAAAAAAAAAAGATCTAGTGAATAAAATTTTCTGGTTTGTTTTTCTTAAGATTTATTATCCTAGTTTTTCCTCTAGTATGCTACCCGCACGGCAGAGCCTGGCAAGCTACCCGTGTTGTATTTGATATGCCAAATACCGGTAACAATTTTAGACCTCATTCCCATGACCTGATGGAATGGTTTGAGGCTCTTTATGTTCCTGGAGCAAGCTTGTGCCCTTGGGCTCTACTAGCATGAAACAGGACATATGGAGATGTGACTGGTGCCCGCTCAAGCCAATCGATGATGAACGGGAAGACAGTGATACAGTGATACAGTGAATACATACACTTAGAGGTTATCATGTGCATCTTTTTGCCTGTATTTAATGCTCAGTTCTAGGTTGGTATTAGCCCTTTCGACAATTATTAGCATATTGTTTCCCTTCTCTGTCTTACTTAACCTCCCACACGCTTGTGGTAATTTCCACCTTTGATAAGACATCCTGATCCACGTTTCGCCTGACCTTGGATTTTGGTATCATAATATGTATGATTGATATATATAAAACTTGATCACTTAAATCCCGTTATTCATCGATTTGCTCGAGCGGGCACCAGTAACATTTCCATTGGACCCTATCACGTGCCAATGTAGCCCAATGGCATCTGGTTGATTCAGGAATATGAAGAGCCTCAAACTGTTCCTTCAGGGTCTTGACAAGGAAGTCTGACCATCTTGTAGGTGGCGGCCATGTGATCTTTTGACATCCCATGGGATCTAGTCGGTAACGGCTCTAGTCCAGCGGTTGTCTCCAAATCGCATTACATGTCCAGCCCATCTGATTTTCGATGCCTTGGCAAACGAGACAGTGTCCCTGATTCTGGAATAGCGACAGAGGTCAGAACTCCGGATTCCTTCTCTCACTTGAGTGAGGCGTGATATTCCAAGCATAGCTCTTTCGATTCCTCTCTGGGAGACCCGAATAGCATTCTCATCCTGCTTTCGTAGGGCCCAGGTCTCTGAGGCGTATGTTAATGCAGGGAGAACGGTGGAGTCAAAGAGATGTGCCCAGAGCCGGAGGTTCTTTGTCCTTTTAGCTATTTCTTTGATGCCTTTGAAGGCATTTTCCATGCTGCTCTCTTCTTCCTGCGCAGCTTAGGTTTTAGGTCATTCATCATGTTGATTTCTCGACCTAGGTACACATAACTGTTGCAATCAGAGATGTTTGTGTGTGTGTGTGTGTGTATATATATATATGTATATATATATATAATGCAAATAAATGCAGTCATTCTATATCTGTCTTAATTCTGACTAATTTAACTCAACATGATCCTCTCCATGTCCATCCATTTTTAGGCAGATTTCATAACTTCATTTTTTCTAACAGCTGCATAGTATTCCATTGTGTAGTACCAAAGTTTCTTTATCCAATCATCAGTTCTCAGGCATACTGGTTGTTTCCAGATTTTGGCTGTTGTGAATAGTGCTGCTATGAACATAAAAGTGCAGATGGTGTTTCCATTGTGTGTTTTGGCTTCCCAGGGTATATCACCAAGAGTGGTATGGCTGGGTCAAATGGGAGCTCAATTTCTAGTCTTTGGAGGAATGTCCATATTGTTTTCCAAAAAGTCAGCTGAACTATTGCTTCAGCTCCTGATTTTAATTTGTAATACTTTGTATACTTTACTTATCAGAATGTGAAAGATGAAAGGATTGGAAAGGTTTGTTTGGGGCCACACCACTGATACTCCTGGCTCTGTGTTCAGGTGGTGCTTAGGGGGAGCATATGAGATGTTGAGGATTGAATCCAGGTTAGTTACGTGCAAAGTAAATGCCCTGCTCACTATACTATCACTCTAGCCCCAGAAAGGTTTGAAAATAGAGCCAGGAGTAAGCCCTGAGAATTGCTGAGTGTGGTCCAAAGACAAAAATATTGGGGATAAAGGGATATTAGCTCAAAGGGCTGGAGTGCATGCAGGAGCCCTGGGTTAGATCCCCTGCACCACACAGTACCCTTAGAACTGCTGTGAATGAACCCTGAGCATCACCAGTTATGGACCCAAAACCAGAAAAAAAAATGACCAGAACGTCCCTACATTCCCTATTTCAAAGTGGTAACTGACTCCTTCCCTGAAGGTGCAACATTTTATCTTAGTTGCTTCCCATATACACTGAGGTGAACAATATTTATTTAATCCCTTAAGAAATTTGCTCAGCAGGTAAATTAAGACTTGTGAACAAATACAGGACAAATTTTGTTAAGTGCCATAAGGGAGAATCAAGTGTATTTCGAGTGTATTTGGTAGGTTGGGTGTTTATTGTTTTTTTCATTTTTGTGTCGTTACTAACCACCTAGTTTTTATTGTGCACAGGTGGATTCCATTTTTATCTCTCCAGGTGGTCTATAATGGTGTGTGTGTATGTGTGTGTGTGTGTGTCTGTGTGTCTGTGTGTGTCTGTCTGTGTGTGTGTGCGTGTGTGTGTGTGTGTGTGTGTGTGTGTGTGTGTGTGTGTGTTTTGCTCAGTGTGTCAGTGTCAAGAGCCCAGATGAGCCGTGTGCAAGGATAGCACCCTATCACCGCCTATTGCTTCTGTCCCGGTTCTCCTCTACTTTTGCAAATGTTTGGATGTTCTTATTTGCCTTTGTCTGAAGTAATAATGATCGCAGCTTTAGGAATTTTATCTATGGTGTTTCTATTAATGACTTTTTTTTTTCAAGTTTTTTAATCAGGTGCTGATGCTTGGGAAAACATCTATTAGTGATTTGTCAGAGCATGTCTTTGACTTAATCCTGGAGCTCTACAATATTGATAGTCATTTGCTGCTCTCAGTTTTACCCCAGCTTGAATTTAAATTAAAGGTAACTAATCTAAAAATAATATGACTTTGTCAACCAGACCAGTAAATCGCATTATTGTGGATTTACAATTCCTGTAATTTTAAATGAAAGTTACAGATGTGGGGGTTGTATTTTTAGGCGTGTTTTAAGTTTATTATATTTTAGAGAATGGTTTCAATATTAGTCTCATAGCACTGCATAAAACTTAGGATTTCCAGCTCTGGTTTCTCACGTTGACTTGGAGCTGCAGTTTGTGTTCATTAGCCACACCCACATGTGAGCCGTCAGTGGCCCGTGCTGGTGCCCACGTGTAAATGGGTTTTTAAGATGCATTGACTGGGCCATAAAACAGTTTAGACTCCTCTTCATACAGTGAAATGTTTTTCTGTTCTTCATCATGTTTTTCTTGCTTATGTTGAAAACTCATTTGCTTTTTATAGAGTTCTCTGAAATCTTTTGGTTCCTCTTGACATGAAATCATGTCATTAAATTGGGTTTCGTTTTCAGATTTGAAATACTTTCAAATTATTTCAGAAAGTATATTATATATACTTTTAAATATAATCTTTGATGAAACCCTGTACCACCCAGAAACAGTTCTTAAATAATAATTTTTGTGCTATAATTCTTGTTTTTGTAAATGTTTGATTTTTTGTCCTTAAAAAGCAACAACACTAACAATCCATGTTAATAGTGTGCTATCCTCATCATTCAATAATTTATTAATTATCCTCATTCTTAATTTATATCTTCATTTTATTTTGGTATATTTCTCAAGTGAGCCATTGGATTCACTGGCCCTCTCACTCCCACTCTTTGCATATTTAGCAGTGTGACAGAGCCGGAAGCAGTCATTCCTCATTGGACTGATGTTCTCTGATAAAAAATATTTAATTCTTGCAAGAAATATATAAATAAGGGATCATCATTCCTGCTTTCAGCAAACTTGACATCTAGTATGGGAGGAAGAGGGGAAAAAAAAGTCCAAGGTCTAATGAGAGTCCACATATTACAAGTGTCAGAAAAGATCAAACAGCATGCAGTGATGCAAAGGAAACAAAGAGCATGCAGAAGCATATAGAGGTAGAAGGCGCTGGGTGAATTTGTGGAATGCAAAGAATTATACTTGGACAGTAACATAAAATAAGTTGAAAATTCTCCTCCATCTGTGGAGCCTCAGTAACCATGTTCTGACTTTAAGTAGACCAGTTGATCAGAATTGATTTCAGAGGAATCTAGTCATACTTAAAGAGCAAAATACCAGTGCTTTAGCGGTCAATCAGAAGTGCCTACAGCATTAAAGGAATAATTTGTGCTATATTGAGGCATTGGTTTAGAAAGATTATATAGTGCCTTCCATAATACCTTGAATGACTATTAACTTTTTGATATTTTTGATGGTCACATTTTATGTTGAAGTTTAATATTATGACTGGCTTATTTAACCCTGTGGCTTTTTGGTGAAAGTCCCAAAATCAATAATAGAGTACGCCCTAGGATCCCACAATATATTATATAAAGCAGACATTTTTGTTTTTGTGTGTGCAAGGCTTCATCATCTTGTTGAACTCCATTCTGAATCTGGGCTAATTAACTATCCTGTTAGGAGCCTTCACACATATTTATATTTACAGTGACCTTAATCAAGTGCAGTAATGCAGAATTCCTGTTTTCTGTAGACCTGTCTTCAATTGGTGACTGCTTTTCAAAAACCAAAAATAGGTTTTCAAGGGTTGAGTCAGTTTAACGAATTATTTCTCAATTTGAATATAAATGAACCTTAATTATAGAGATGGTCTCTAATGTATAAGTAAACTTTGGGATTAATTTCCCTTAAGGAACTGTGCTTTAGTTTGAGATGGTTATAATGTTTAAAATAGTATCTAGTTTTTTAAAGTCTTTATAGAGCATTTACAACAGTATGCCACCCGCACAGCAAGCCTGGCAAGCTGCTCGTAGTATTTGATATGCCAAATACCAGTAACATTTATATTAGGTCATTCATTCCCATGACCTAATATAATGGTTTGAGGCTCTTTATGTTCCTGGAGCAAGTGGATGCCTTTGGGTTTTACTAGCATGAGACAGGACATATGGAGATATTACTGGGGCCCGCTCTAGCAAATAGATGATTAACGGGAAGATAGTGATAGTGATAGTGATAGAGCATTTCAAAAGCAATGAAGATCACACTGTGTGCTTGGGGGCCCCAGAGCTAACACCTAGTGGTGCTCAGGATGCCACATGGTGCCAGTTGAGGATGGAACTTAAGACTTGTACATGCAGATCACGCCCTCCACTACTGAGCTGCATCCCCGGCCTTTCTTGAGCATTATTATGTGTGAATTTACACTGTGGTTCATGACATGTTTTCCGTGAAGTTGGGAGGGTCAGGGAAACCCTTTGAAAGCCTTGTGTTTGCTTCTGTCTGCCTCCCGGTTCTAAAGCTATGGTTGTGTTTTGTTTTAGAGCAATGATAATGAGGAGCGGCTGCAAGTTGTTAAACTATTGGCTAAAATGTTTGGGGCAAAGGATTCAGAATTGGCTTCTCAAAACAAACCACTTTGGCAGTGCTACTTGGGCAGGTATATGATTTTGGTGTCCCGTTTGCAAGTAAAGTATGTTTATATTTTAAAACACCATCGATTTCTTGTTATCTGAAGTCATAAAAATGAAATCTTGCTGCTAGTGATTTGGCCATGCCTAATAAGTTCTTTTTCTTTTCATCTTATTTTCTCCTCAATAATTAAAACAAGTTTTCAGGGTGTTATAATCTTGAATTTTTTTTTTTTTTGCATAGCAGGTGATTAGTTTCAACTGCAAATTGTTAAATATAACCCCTTCACAAAAAAAGTCACACAGTTACTGTAAGAATGCCACAGAATGAATATGTATGTGTGTTACTCCTTAACTTCCTTTCTGCATTTTTATTTAAAGGAAATTACAACCCGAATTCCTTGTATGGAGGTCATAGTCCTCCTAAATTGGTCATGAAATTTTGAGTAGTTTTTAGACTTCTCTTTCCTGTAAAGGAGGTTCATTTCATTGTTTTTCAAAAAGGATTTCCTCATTTTGAATATATTATAACCAGCCCTCGTTAATAGCCTCCTGCTTTTACCCTGAGGCAAAGGAGGATTTTCCTGTCTCAAATTAGCCTTATAACAATTAATGTATTGACATAAATATATGTAGAATTGGAAGACTCTAATACTATTTTGTGTTGAAATCCTTGCCTTATTCATCAAAACCACTGTTCTATTTCAAGATGATTTCAACCATTTTAGTTTTTAAATTTTTTTATTATTTTTAATTTTTTTTTTGCTTTTTGGGCCACACCCAGCAATGCTCAGGAATTACTCCTGGCGGAGCTTGGGGGACCATATGGGTTGCCGGGATTGAATCCCGGTCTGCCACGTGCAAGGCAAACACTTTACCCTCTGTGCTATTGCTCTGGCCCCAACCATTTTAAACATTTAAATTATTACGATAAGTCTTTTGTCCTTATTTTCCTTATTTGTTAGATTATAGGCTTTTATAAGTGCTTGTTAAGTCTTAAATGCGTACTTGGATTTCTAATCTCTTGTGTAGCCCAATAATAATTAACCAGGTCAGTTGAACTATAAATATTAGTTCATTGTCATTTTGAGTTTGATTTCTAACCCTTTCCTCTTAAATAAAATTGACAGTTGGTAAAATGTATTACAAGTTTAATTTAACTATCCAAGAAATATAATTTCATGTGTTAAAAATTAAATTTTTGATAAACCATTTAGTCTTTAAGTCAGGTGCTGGATTACCCATATACTTTGGAAAGAAAACAAAAATCCTAATTAAAATTTGTTCCCTTTTTTATTACATTGTAATGTATTTAGGCTTTGAACATTAGTGATTTAGAGACATCTAGACAGGTTTTCTGATGGAGGAACATAGTGTTGTTTGTGAAATAGACTTGCTGAAAAACTGAGAGTATGTTCATGTTTGTAGATCTTACTATCAGCCTGCAGGAGATAGCGGGGGTTGGGGGGCTGTTAACTCACGTGATAATGATTGGGGGCGTGGGGCAAGCATGTTACCTCACGTGATATGATTAACAGAGAGGGGAGCCTGTTACCTCTTGTGATATGATTAATAAAGGGGGGGGAACCTGTTACCTCACATGATATATTATGGGGGGGAAGCTGTTACCTCACGTGATATGATTAACAAGGAGGGAGCCTGTTAACTCACCTCACTTGATATAATTAGCAAAATCTAATGCAGAAGAACACCACACACATTAAGTACATAATAATTGCTTTGCCAAATAAATTATAAGCAAACAGAAAGGGAAGAAAGGGGGCCTGGGGCTGTCACTCAGGGCTGGAGCACTAGTCTCTCATGCCGGGCCTGGCACCACTAGCTAAAAGCCCACAGGAGGGGCAGGGAATAGCAGATACAGTGAAATATCAAAGAGCCTTATTTGGTTCAAATTCAACTATTTTTATTTTTGTCTTAAAATTTGTCTTTGATATTAGTGAAAAACTTTGTGATTGGGTTAGGAGTAATTTGGGCAGATTTTAGTATAGTAAAATTATGGGAGATTTAGCGCAAGATCTGTGGAATGTTTGTGAATGCTGTATATTTGAGAATGAGCACTGTGGAGTTTGTTTCCAAACACAGTATTTATGAACTCTGTACTCAGATTGGTTTAAACAGATAAATTTAAAGTCATGATAAAGTGTTGTTGTCTGATTCTTGCATTTGAGATAAAGTGTATAGTTTAAAAATAAATAGTTCTTCTAGGAGAATATCTTGGTTTAATACATACATAAACTGAAGACTTTGTTTCTCTTGTTTTAAAGCTTTCCATGTCTTTGTGTTTTATCAGATTCAATGATATCCATGTGCCAATCCGCCTGGAGTGCGTGAAGTTTGCCAGCCACTGCCTTGTGAACCACCCTGACCTAGCGAAGGACTTAACAGGTATAGTAGGCACACAGCAAGCATCCTTCCAGACTTACAGTGAGGGAAGAACCTGTCTCATCTGCTTCATGCATAAGGAGAAAACCTTCATTACCGTGATGAGGATTTTATTTTTTGTATGAGTTCATTGTTACAGAAATTACTCCCTGAAGCTAAAGTTTTTACCTTTAGGTTCTTTCTCAGAAGCATGTGTTAAAAACTTGGTATTGTCACACACAATATCAATTTCTTAGTTTAGTGCCAATTTAAAAATATTTCAGGCACATGTATAACAGGTATTAACTTGTTGCTTTTAATTTTTTTATTATTTTTTTTTGCTTTTTGGGTCACACCTGGCGATGCTCAGGGGTTACTCCTGGCTCTGCACACAGGAATTACTCCTGACTGTGCTCAGGGGACCATATGAGATGCCGGGATAGGACCGGGTCGACCACATGCAAGGCAGAAGCCCTACCCACTGGACTATCACTCTTTTTTATTTTAACTCTGTAGTACAATTTAGTTGCTTTTTTTGGGAGGAGCCACACCTGGCGGTGTTGAGGGCTTACTCCTGGCTTTGTGCTCAGGGATCACTCCTGAGTGGTTCCAAGATATGTGATGCAGGACATTGAGCCAGGGTTGGGTACATGAAGACAAGCCCTACTGGCAGAACTCCCCACTTCACTGCTTGTAAGTGTCTTTGCTCATGTTACTTTTAAATCTGTACTTGTCATTTTAAAAAAACAACAACCCATGCATTCAGTTTGCTTTTATTTCGTTGTTTGTCCGTATCCAGCAGTGCTGGGGCTTGCTCCTAGTTCTGTGCTCAGTGGACATACCTGTGATGCTCAGGAGACCATATGGGATGGGACCTGGGCTGCCCTGCTCAAGGTGGCATCGTGATCCCAGTACTGTCCTCTCTAGCCTCTTTCGTGATTTTTGGTTTTTGGGCTACACCTGGAATGCTCAGGGCTGACTCCTGGCTCTGTACTCAGAAATTACCCCTGGTAATTGGGGACCATATGGGATGCTGGGGATGGAACCCAGATCGGCCACGTGAAAGGCACCCTACGTGCTGTACTATCACTCTGGCCCTTCTGTAATGTTTCTTTTTTTTCCTTTTTTGGGTCATTCCCGGTGATGCTCAGGGGTTACTCTTCGTTCAGGAATTAGTCCTGGCGTTGCTCAGGGATCATATGGGATGCCGGGATTGAACCCGGGTTGGCCGTGTGCAAGACAAACGACCTTACCCACTGGACTATTGCTCCAGCCTCATGTTTCTAGCTTTTATTAATTTTTTCTGGCCTGATTTATAGTAAGCATTTTATCTGTTATTTCCCTCGTTCCGCCCCTTGGTTTTTGGCTACACCTGGATCTGCTCAAGACTTTGTCCTGACTCTGTGCTTGGGGATCACTTCTGGTGGGACTTGGGGGACCACATAGGGGGCTAGGGAATGAACTCAGACTGGGCGTGTGCTGGACAAGTGCCCTGCCCACTGTGCTGGCTCTCCAGGACCTGTCTACAGTTTCATTAGGGGAGGGAGAGGGGCCGGAGCTTATGCTGCTGTTTTGCCTGCTCACATGGTAACTGCTTGCTCTCTGCATTTCTGGTAAGGAATGGATCTGTTCTTTCTCCTGTGCTGTCTCCTGCTCTTGTTTCTTGTGGGTGTGCATGTGGTTACCATTACTCCCTTATCTTTCCGGACTGTATGTTCCTTTTTTTCTGTCTTACCTATGCATCGTTCTCTGAGAGTATTAGTATTTTGGGGATACTTTCTTTAGCCTACAAAATGCTTGTTTCTGCTATTTTATTTTCCCTCCTCTCACTTACGTTGGTCAACTTTCCATGTTAGAGGCTTCCTCGGTGTGTGGCAACCCAAGGCATAATTGAGTGGAACACTAAATACCAGCAGTTTGGAAAGCTTCGGGTTTGAATTTTTTTTTCTCTTGAATTTGGGCCACACCCGGCAATGCCCAGGGCTGCTCCTGACTATACATAGGTATCTGACCTGGCAGTACTCAGGGTAGCCATGTAAGGCACACCCTTCCCCCTGTACTGTCTGTCCAGCCCTGGGTAAGATTGTGGACAATGAACTTAGTTTTAGGAGGATCAGAGTGGGTTGTTTATTGGAAAACCTTTAGTTTTGTTACTTTCTCTTTAGCCTCCAGGTTTCCCAGAGAAGAGAATTCTCTGGAGTTCAGAAGTATAGTTAGTATAGTTAGTTGCTATTGACTTCAGGAAAAGGATTTCTGTATTTACATTTCAGTTTCTTGTCGTACACTCTCCTTTCAGATATGGCATGCTTTCAACACTTGGAATATTCCCATTTTCCCATCATGCTACATTTTGCCCATTTCTGGGCTTGTTTTCCTGTGGAGTATGGGTAATTTACTTGGTGCATAATTTTTTTCATCCATTTCATCTATTTCTCTCCTGTCTTTTTCATTAAAATTCAAAAGTATAAGTTTCTAGCTCCTATATATTTTTTTTAAAAATTAATCATAGATGTTAGGTTGGCTCGCTGATCTTCTCTCTAGTAGCTTAAAATTTAATTTTCTTGGACCGCTTGTCTGTTATATGTGTTCATCTTTGTTTCTTCAGGCTATTATTTTTCTCTTAGCTGTCTCCTAACCTGCCACATGATTCTTTGCTTTCTTTCCTCAGGGTATACCTGGCAGTGCTCAGGCCTCCTCTCTGCATGTGCTCACGAAGCCAGGGATAGTCGGACCCTTTCTCTGCCCTCCTACAGCATGCTCTTTCTTTCTGTTTTTGGTGGTGGGAGTGGCACACCCAGTTGTGCTCAGGGGCTCTTCCTGGATTGTGCTCAGGAGTGGTCCCTGGGCAGTGCTCCGGATCTGATGTCCTGACAGGGACTCGGACCAGGTTGGCTGCTTGCAGGGCCAGCACCTTAGCCACTGTGCTCTCCCATCCCAGTAATACTATTCTTAGATCATTGATTCAGTTTTTTTTTTGTTAATTACTCATCTTTTATTGACTTTCAAGAATTATCTAGCATGTGGTAATTATTCATCGCCTCTTGAGATGTTGTCATTTTTCTGAAAATAACTTAAGTGACATGATAAAAATGGCTCTATTTATAATACTTTAGATTGATTATAAAATTTACTTTTAATACTTCATTTTTATTTCTTTGATAGGTTTCATTTTTATTTCTTTAATAGATTTAAACAGTTTGTTCGGTGAAATAGGTTTTGCTTCACCTTCTTTAGTGTGGTGTCAGAGTGAACGTAGTCATACATATAATATCTTTAGTTATATTTTATTCTTTTAGATTCTGCCATCTGTCCTAATTAAAGATTTCTTGGGTTCCATTTTTTAATTAGTAATTCTTAATTGGTAATTCACTGTATCACTGTATCACTGTCTTCCCATTGTTCATCGATTTGCTCGAGTGGGCACTAGTAACATCTCCATTAGCACTTGCACAAGCAAGTGCATCCCAAGGGTATCTACTTGCTATAGGGACAGGAGGAGCCCGAAACCATTCTTCAGGTTATGGAACTGAGGTCCATAATAGTTACTAGTCTTTGGCATAAAAAGTAAATAAAACACAGTAGCTTGCTAGGCTTTAACGTGTAGGTGGTATAGTCTCAGTAGAAGGCTCTCAACCCGAGCATTTACTGATGAAACTTAAAGGGGGAATTGATAATTAATAGAGTAAGTATAATTCATATATAATTATATATTGCATTTAATTGCTGGATGCTTTATTTAACTTCATACATTAGATCAAAAAGTGTGTACTTGTGGTTTTAGCGATCTGACTGCTTTGACTTAGTGTGATTTATCCTGAATTATTTGCTTTTTTAAGTAGTAATTTCATTTTATGAATATGCCATAATCTATTCACTTTTTGATGAAAAATAGGCCTTTTTTGAGACTGTTTTGACTAAGGTTACAACAGATACTCAAGTCCACATGTTTTTCTGTGGGTTTATGTTTTCATTTCTGTTTGAAAATACTTAGGAGTGAAATTGATGGTTGTAGGATAGTCCATGTTCGCCTGTAGGGAGTGTCAGACTTTTTCTCCTGCAGAGGACCGTGTTCTCTCTTGAACGTGTATTCAGCTCTCCCCTTCTCTAAGGGATTTTCTTTAAATAAAACTGCTTCACTTACACTTTTAAAAGAAGAGAGCACATCTTTTACAAATAATTGTTTCGGTTATTTTCTTGTGTTTCATTTGTAGTAGTTCTGCACATGCCTTATTGCATCCAGATTGATTTCTGGAACAGCTTAATTTGTCACTGAATTTGACATTTTTTCATATTTGCTTTATTTTTCCACTAGGAAGTACCATATCTTTTGAAGAGTTGTTTTTCAGACTGCCAGGGGTAGGGGAGATGGGTCGGTTTTTCAGGGTTTCCCTGAGTCCTGGGTGGAGGGCAGCAGCTTGGATGTGAAGTCCCTTGGGCTTTCCTCTCCCCTTGTCTGCAGGCTGTTCTCTGAGCTCTGTAGTCTTTTCCAGTACCAAGGCCCAGCCACTGTCGTGTGCCCTGGCGATAGGCTGGCCTTTGTTTCCAGGGAGGCCTCCCAGCCTTTACCAGATTTCCCTCTGCAGTGCCTGAGCTACTGGGTGCTTGTAGCCTAAGGATCTGATGGTTGGTGATGCCTATCAGTGACGGCTTTGGTGGAGCAAAGCCTCACAGAATTGCTGGGGCCTCTGTGTAGTTAAAACTGCCTTAGCTCAGTGAGTCCTTTTCTGCCTCATGAGGGAGCCTGCCTGTGCCTCCAGAGACTGCTTGTTACCCTTATCTGGGCACTTCTGCTTGAGCCACTTATCCATGCAGCAACACGGATCGGGTCTGAGTTCATTTTAGTCTGATGCCACTAGGGCCTTGGCCTGTCATTCTATGATTCCCGAAGGTGCCTTCAGAGACCCCAGTTCTTGCATGCAACCTTGATGACCATGTGGGTCTTTCCCTTCTACCCCCTCCCCTGCTCACTTCCACTTCCTCAGTGGGGTCTCTGACAGGAGCAGTGGCTGAACTTGGTTCTGTACTTAGTGGCGTTACGGATGACTTAGGGAACCCTATGTGGTCCTGGAGACAGAGCTGGGATTCCGAAGTTCTCTCTTGAGGCAAGCACCTTGACTCTTCTACTAGGTCTCAGACCCTGAAGAATACCTGGGGGAAATAAAAACCCAACTGATTTAAGTTAAGATTTCCACTTTTTATGAAGTTGTTTTTATTTTCTTTTTTCAGCACCATTTGTGATCATCTCCTTTTGCACTCATTACTACTAATAGTGAATGGTGATGATGGAGTCACCTGTCAGTTGAGGAGGGGTTATAATCTAACTGTTAGTTCATAGAGAAGTAAATGTATTCAGATAAAGCATTGTTGGTTGAGTATTGACATGGTTACTTTTTATTAATCAAAACAGTAAAATTCATCTAATGGCCTTACTTTATTAAAGACCATTAAAAACTTATAGAACTCCTTACGTCTTACATATTATTATTGAAAATTTTTTTCTGTTTGATTTTTGGGGTACACCTGACAATGCTCAGGGGGCTACTCCTGGCTCTGCATTCAGGAATTACTCCTGGCAGTGCTTGGGGACCATAAAGGATCGAGCCTGGGTCGACCGTGTGCAAGGCAAACACCCTCCCTGCTGTACTATCACTTCGCCCCTTACTATTGAAAATTATTAATATTTTCTTTAAGTTTTCTTAGTACCAGATCTCAGCTCACATATGGTTGACATTAAAATCCTCCTCCAGGGCCGGAGTGATAACTCAGTGGGTAGGGCATTTATCTGGTACACGCGGCCCGAAGTTCGATCCCTGGCATCCCATACGGTCGCCAAGCACTGCCAGAGTAATTCCTGAGTGAAGAGCCAGGAGTAACTCTTCGTGTTGCTGGGTGTGACCAAAAGAAAAAGCAAAGAAAAAAAAAAGAATAAAATCCTCCTCCAACTGCTCATAATTGTTAAATATTTCATTTCTTCTCTTGTTCCTTTGGCCTTAGTTTTGTCTCGTGGTCTTTCCTGTAGTCCTATTTAATGGCTAGCAGTTTTTATTTTTATAAAAATAAAAATTTATCCCAATTTTATTTTTTCAGTCTCTACACTCAGTTTTCCATAGGTAAGGGATACTCTAGCTGTTCCTTGTTCAACAGCTTGAGTATTCCAACAAGTCATCAAACAAAAGTGACTTTATTTTCCTGGGGAAAGGCAGTTCTGCTGACCAGATTTGTGACCTGATTCATGTGAGGTCTGTACTGTGGTGAGAATCTTAATGTCACTGTTTCTTCGTTATATGGATGGTTTAAGTTAGTAAATTAAGAACTCCTAAGTCACCTGCTCATTCTCCCTGTGGGCAGGGAATGGACAGGGCATGTCCATTGTTGTGTTTTGGTCGAAAGAATGTTTTGCTGCCTATTTACCCTAACCTCCCTCCTCCCCTGATCCTGATTCTTAAAGAGTTTAGCCACTGCTTGTTTCTTTGTTGTCATTTCCTTCCATGCAATCTTATAACTTGTAGTTGTGAAAGTTCTATTTTAAATCAAGGACAATTTTATCTTTCAGAATATCTTAAAGTGAGGTCCCATGACCCTGAGGAGGCTATTAGACATGATGTTATTGTGTCTATAGTTACAGCTGCTAAAAAGGATATTCTTCTAGTCAATGATCACTTACTTAATTTTGTGAGAGAGAGAACATTAGACAAACGGGTAAGTAGAAAGAATAATTACTGTGTTTCATTTTTGATGTTATTTAAAGTGTTATCAACGTCTTTATGGGGAGGCTTTCTAGAATTTAAGATTTCATAAAAAGTTTCACATTTTATCAAATTAATTGTATTTTCCTTTTTAACGTTATTCTCATTCCCAAGTGAGACAGTTGTAAATGGTAGTCAGATATCCAGCTGCATGTTGGTTTAGATAAGTTTCTAATCGACAAAATCTCTCACACACTTCTCTTAGATTTTGGCTTTGTTCTTTTTCTGTTCACAAGGGTATCGGTAGTCTTCTTTCTGGCTAAATTATAATTTCCAAGGTCTGGAAAATAAAAGAAATATTTTTAACTTGGCAAAGCTAAACCCAACAGGTCTTCATAATTTTAGCCTGTATTTTGTGATTCCCCCAACTCTTTCTTTCTGAGTACTTACCATTTTCACTTATTAATCAGTGGCTTCAGAAAAGAGAAATATATTTTATTTTGTATATATTTTATAATGCTTGGAATATATTTTGATATATTCGGTGCAAAATTCTACTTCCCATAGCGGGGAGAAAAGGCTGCAAAGTTTAAGAAGAGAACTCCCAGAACGACCACCAACTGGGAACTCTTTAGCACCATTGCGGCAACATGGAAAGATACCATCATTGATGACATCGATGAAGAATACAACCGACTGGTTCAGCACCTCCATGATTGTGCGAAGAATGCCGAGAGAGAGAAAAACACAAAAGGACGGCTTGTCTTCAGAAACTCTCGAGCTCATTCGCCAACGTGGCAAGGCGCGAGCCTCAGGAGACCAAATGCTAACGTCCAAGCTTGCTAAACAGTGCAGAGAAGCGATAAAAGCAGACCTCAAAGACAGAAGAGCAGAAATACTGGAAGATGCAGCAGAAGCCGGGAAAAGTATTCGCACTACCCGCCTGTCCTTCGCCAACTATAAGACCAAGATGACTGCCCTCCGACGCCCTGATGGATCTATCACATCTTCCAGAAAGGCAATGGAGAAGATTATCCAGGACTTCTACTCAAATCTTTTTGATAGCCACATCCACCTGCCCACATACCAAATTCCACCGGATGGATACGTCATTCCCAACGTTCTCCCTTCTGAAATAAGACATGCCATCTCATCGGTAAAGAAGGGAACAGCACCAGGCCCAGACAAAGTCAGACCCGAACATCTGAAGAATCTGCCATCGGTGCTCATCAATACACTAGCTCGGCTCTTCACACGCTACCTGTCCGAATGCAAGGTGCCCTCCCAATGGAAAACCAGCAGGACAGTTCTACTGTTCAAGAAGGGAGACATTCATGACATCGGCAACTATCGCCCCATCTGCCTGTTGTCTGTCATCTACAAGCTGTTTACACGAGTCATCCTGAACAGGATTAGCAGAACACTAGATGAAGGTCAACCATGCGAGCAAGCAGGTTTCCGGAAAGGATTCAGCACAATCGACCATATCCACACAGTAACCAAGCTCATTGAGGTTTGTAGGGAGTACAAGATGCCGCTCTGTCTCACGTTCATTGATTTACAGAAAGCCTTTGATTCTGTGGAAACTGAAGCAGTCATCGAAGCCCTAGTCAAACAGGGTGTTCAAACCCAATACATCAAGATCCTTCGTGAGCTGTATTATGGATTCACCACCAGGATCTCACCATTCTACAAAGAAGTGATCATTGATGTCAAAAGAGGGGTTCGACAGGGTGATACCATCTCACCAAAACTCTTCAGTGCCACCCTCGAGAACATCATGAGACAATTAGAATGGGAAGGAATGGGAGTGAAGATAGATGGTCGGCAACTACACCACCTCCGCTTCGCTGATGACATCGTTCTAATAACACCAAACATTAGCCAAGCGGCACAAATGCTGGCTGACTTTGACCGAGAATGTGGAAAGGTAGGTCTACAGTTGAATCTGAAGAAAACTATGTTCATGAGAAATGAACTAGTTCCAGAGGCCCCATTCTCTCTCAATGGAACAAACATCTCTGAATGCAGCAGTTATGTGTACCTAGGTCGAGAAGTCAACATGATGAATGACCTAAAACCTGAGCTGCGCAGGAGGAAGAGAGCAGCATGGAATGCCTTCAAAGGCATCGAAGAAATAGCTAAAAGGACAAAGAACCTCCGGCTCCGGGCACATCTCTTTGACTCCACCGTTCTCCCTGCATTAACATTCGCCTCAGAGACCTGGGCCCTACGAAAGCAGGATGAGAATGCTATTCGGGTCTCCCAGAGAGGCATCGAAAGAGCTATGCTTGGAATATCACGTCTCACTCAAGTGAGAGAAGGAATCGGAGTTCTGACCTCCGTCGCTATTCCAGAATCAGGGACGCTGTCTCGTTTGCCAAGGCATCGAAAATCAGATGGGCTGGACATGTAATGCGATTTGGAGACAACCGCTGGACTAGAGCCGTTACCGACTGGATCCCACGGGATGTCAAAAGATCACGTGGCCGCCCACCTACAAGATGGTCAGACTTCCTTGTTAAGACCCTGAAGGAACGGTTTGAGGCTCTTCATATTCCTGAATCAACCAGATGCCATTGGGCTACATTGGCACGTGATAGGGTCCAATGGAAATGTTACTGGCGCCCGCTCGAGCAAATCGATGAGTAACGGGATTCAAGTGATCAAGTGATATTTTGATAATCAGTGAATTTTTTTTCTCCCTCTCCGTTGTCTGCCTTCGTTGCTTATAGTAATTTTGATGAGGAATTCAAATCTTTATTATATTTAGGTGTCAACTAGCAAAGAAAAGAAAAGCCAGTTGAGAGCTATGGTTTGACTAGGCCTGTGCTTTTCAGCATTTTCACCTTAAAAAAAGTTCATTGTGCTTTTTTTAAATAAAAAAAATAAATTTCTCTTTTGTAATGTTGGTTGTGGGTGGAAACCAGACAACAGGAATTCCATCATTTCCTCCAGATCTGCAAATCTTCAGAACAACTTATTTGAACTGATAAATTTAGGTTTTTTAATTAGATATTTTATTTGGGGCATAAAACAATGAAAAGGTGAAAGAAAAGATGTAAAGAAGGAAGGGGAAATTAGCAGCAATGTGGGATAACAGCCCTTGGAATGTCAAATAACCATTTTCCTAAGACCTGGAATTTGACTAGTTTTTTGTGTATTCTTGGGACTTGTCGGGGTACCCTGCCAGAAGTTCTCTTCTACCTCCGAGGATGCCAGGGGAACAGATGAAAACTCACGAGTCCGGTGCAGTTCCAAAAAAGGCTTTTAATAGTACAAAAGCTCTTCCACAGCACTCCAATATAATGAACAAACTCTAGCTCTGGTCCGAACTTAGACCATACAAAAGAGCCTAAGTCTCCCACCCAAAGAGAGAGGATCTCACCCGAGATGAGTCCTACCCAGAAGAAGGAGCAAAAGGCCAAAGAGCAAAAAACCAAAAGCAAAAGGCCGAGGAGCCAAAAGCCACAGGAGCCAAAAGCCACAGGAGCCAAAAGCCAAAGCTAAAAGGCCCCGAGCAAAAAACCGAAGGGGCCTCAAGTCAGTCCTCTTATATACACCAAAGTAATCCAGGGAGGGTCATGTCAACAAAGAACCCTAAACAGAGTGTAGAAGAGCAGTGCCACGCCCTGTTGTAGGTATAAACAAAGGTTACACCAAGGACTAATCTCTTCTTCTGAGATTATCTCTTATATAAAACACTGGAGGGGGGCTGGTATAAAGTAATACATCTTAACTTCATGAGCTTTATGTAATCTAGATGGTACCCACAAGGTCCTTCTTATTCTTATCTGCACTAGGGTGATTCTCAGTATCTTGTTCTCCGTATACTGAAAGGGTCGCACTCGCCTGCTTAGAGCAAACTAGTATGATCCTTCCTATAGTCTTCCTATAGTATCAACGTAGCCAGGATGGTAGTCTCCTGGTAAATTCTAACTGTCCCACGCTGGGTGCAGTGGGTATAAAGAGGAGCTGTGCCCAATCTAGAAAACATAGAAGTCTTAGTAGATGTATAAGTCAGAAGTTATTCAATCAAGGTGACTTTTGTAACTGTCACACCCTCTAGCAGTGTTTACATAGAAGAGAGTTCTCATTAGAATGAACCTTGGCTTAAATAGATTAAGCTGGGAGTGGGCAAAACAAAACTCCCAGAATAGCTAAACCTGTCCTCTAACAGGGACTCATAAATCTTATTTACTTCTGCTCATCATTCCATTAAAGGTAAATTCATGTGATTCAGTCATTGAATATTGGATATCAAAGAATAACTAACTGTATATATAATCATAGCACTGTATATATAATCATAGCAGTAGTAGGATATGCTTTTAAATTCTTCTTAAAGTAGTTTGGGAGAATTAGAGAAGATAGACAAAGTTTTTATAAACACATTGAATTTTTGTTTTATGAGGAAGCTTTTAGAGTCTTTCTGTTGGGAGGTATGGGGACTTCCCAAGCAGTGTTGAGAGTGGCAGGGCTGCTTCCGGTAAGTAATACTCACCCTGGCTACGTGCACTTGGTGATTGAATGTGTTTGGGACCAGTGCTGTGGTACTGCTCTGACCCAAAGGTGGTGGACCACTGCAGGTGCAGGGGGTCACATGTTGGGGGTAGAACTAAGGGCTACATGCATACAAGTGTATTGTAGATGATTTTCAAGAATTCTTCTTCGGGCCAGAGCAATAGTACAGTGGGTAAGGGCGCTTACCTTGCATGAGGCTGACCTGGGTTTCATCCCTGATACCCTGTATGGTCCCCCAAGCCTGCCAGGAGTAAGTTGTTCCGACCCCACCATCACTATTATTGATACAAGTGTGCTTCCTATAGACAAGGCTGTATCACGGTTTAGCCCATTATTAGCTGCCTTTGCTCTTTAAAATATGACAACTTTTACCAGTTCTAAGTGATGAGACATAGATGTGACTCATTTTTTTAGAGGTAGATGATGGGTTTATGATACTGAAGCATAAAATAATTTATGCATGTTATTATTTATGCAGTAGATATAGTAATAACCATTGTTTCTGATAGAGTAATTCAAAAGTGATACTCAGACTATGAGAAATGAGTAAATTAAAATTTTGAAAATACTTTTGTAAATTGAATAAATGAAATGTTTTTAAAGACAAAAGCATTTTTGTTTTTATCTTAAGTGGAGAGTACGCAAAGAAGCCATGATGGGACTTGCCCAGATATATAAGAAATACGCTTTACAATCAGCAGCTGGAAAAGATGCTGCAAAACAAATTTCATGGATCAAAGACAAATTGCTTCATATATATTATCAGAATAGTATTGATGATAGGTAAGTGAAGGGTGCGACATTGAACATTTTTGGGGTTATGAAGACTGTTGGTTAATCTATTGTCTTAGACAAATTATTCTCTTTATAGTTTTTAACTCCTATCTCAGCTTTTAATTCAAGCAGCTAATTTCCTTCCCATCAAAGCCACAAATGAAACATTAATGTACAGCTTATCTATTAATTTTTATATACTAAATTCAAACAGTAGTATTTAAAAGTAAGAGTAAGAATGTGTGTAACTGCGCTGGTTGAGGGATGGGTGCTGGAACACTGTGATTGAAACCCGATCATGAACAGCTTTGTAGTAGTCTTGATGGTGATTCAGTAACAAGAAAGAAAAAAGAATGTGTAGCTATAAAATTTATTTTATACATATGTTGTATGGATCCTTATTTTTTTCAATTAAAATTCAAATAAAAATAACCTTTTGGCTGAGATTTTTCTCTCCTTTATTAAAACACCATGATTTACAAATTTCCTCACAGTACAGTTGTCACAAGTATTCACTGTTCAACACCAGTCCCACCACCAGTGAGCCCCTACCACTACTAAAGGCCAGCGCCACCCATCCACATCCCCATCCCATGCCAGCTCCCCAGCTGACTGCAACCACATTGATCATTGCAACATATATATGGGAAAGGTCCTGGGGAGAACCTGACCTTAAACTGGGTTATGATGTTAACCAGGCACTTGTCCACTTTGCGGCTGTGCATCTGGTCCTTCTCTTCTGGCATTACTGATCAGTCATGGTGCATGCTGTGTTGAAGATGTGGCTGCGGAGCTCATAGTCATGCCCACTGGGTCATTGGAGGTGGGGGATGAGAAGAGTGGCCGGAATGTTTTATTTATTTTTTAAATTTTGGTTATACCTGGCAGTGCTCAGGGCTTACTCCTGGCGCTGCACAAAAGGATCACTTCTAACAGACTTGGGGACCATATAGGGTGCCAGGGATTGAACCGGGTCATCTGCTTGCAGGGCAAGCATTCTACCAGGTGTACTATCTCTGGCCCCAATGAGACATTTGAAATCAAATAAAACTTCTAAAATGTTTAAAAGGGAAATTTGTGAATTTTCATAAAAAGTTTTTCTGAATATAGTCTTATTCTTTTTCTGTTCCAGCATAAGTTTAGTTGATATATGGATTCCAACCATTTAGTAGTTGAATTTGAAATTCTGTTTGAGTGTACTAACAAATGGTGGGATCCAAGTGATTTTGCCTATAACAGAGACAAAGAACTAGAACCATGGTCTGTTAGATTAAGAAACTTCAGTTACTTTTTTTAATATTTTTTATTTTTTTGCTTTTTGGGTCATACCCGGCTATGCTCAGGGGTTACTTCTGGCTCTGTACTCAGGAATTACTCCTGGCAGTGCTCGGGACCATATGGGATGCTGGGGATGGAACCTGGGTCGGCTACGTGCAAGGCAAGCGCCCTATCCGCTGTGCTATCACTCTGGCCCTACTTTTTTTTTTTTAATAAATTTTAAGTTTTCGTCTCTTCACATCTGTAACCTTGATGCACAGAAATTTGCATGATGATGTGTTAGCACTTTGGGGGAAGTTTTTAACCAGTTATATTTTTTCTTTGAAGACCACTATAAATAAATCAAATAAATCAAATAAAGACCACTCAAATAAATCTTAGAAATTTCTTGGCTTAACTAAAGTTGTTCTATATTTCGCACTCGGAAGGCGTTTAGCGTGTTTTGTTTCCTGTTTGTACTTTAGTTTGGAGCACCCTCTGGTGAGTCTTGGCCACTGGGCTAGTGCCTCAGAGGCATGAGAGGCTCAGAAAGCACCCGTGTTGAACCCTCTGGTGCTGGGAACTGCAGGGCCACCGTGGCAGTACCTCAGGGCCCTGAGGGCTTCACTCAGGACAGCCAAGTGCTGCTCGGTGTTAGCTGGGCTCAGCCTTGTGCAGCTTCTCTGGACACTCTGGTTCCTGACAGGAAATTGGGCCTTTAACAGAATTTACCCAGGGCCTTGCAACGGTTTTTAGCTTAGCTGGCTGTCAAACTGATTCCAGGATATCCAGCTGAAAGAGAAAAGTCTTTTATTGGAAATCCTCTCTCTTAACCCTCAGAAAGAAGAATCTATTTTTTGGAATTTTATGTACAAACTTAATACATGCTTAAAAAACCAGCACTGTATCTTTATGTTTCTTTCTAGGTTGCTTGTTGAGCGCATCTTTGCTCAGTACATGGTTCCCCATAATTTGGAAACGACGGAACGAATGAAATGTCTGTATTACTTGTATGCCACGCTGGACTTAAATGCTGTGAAGTAGGTTTCAAATGTCAGACTCTGTTCTTTTAATTGTTTATCAGTATATTGAATTTTGTTGGGGGGGATGAAAATATTGTTAGACAATAAAATCCTCAGCTCTTTTTAGAGAAAGTACTGCTATAAAAGTTCTGATGTTAACATGAATTGACCAGTTAATTTTGTCAGCAATTAAAAAGTAGAAGTGATTGACTTGGTTCTTTTGGCATTGAATTTTTTATATCTTGACTTTCATAGTCCAGGAAATATCATTGTATTGTTTCATTGGTTAAAATCGGTGTTTCATTTTCACTAGGAAAGCCTGTATTTGAACAGTGCTGCTGCTCATTTCACCTAGTGGTGTTTTGAATGGTGGGGGCAGGTGGGCGGAGCATGCTTTGTGCTATAGCGTCCGATCAGTGTCATAGTATGCTAGAGGGGCAAGTAACACATACACACACAAAACAGTGATGCTAAGGGCTTACCCACACTCTACACACATACACCCACACACATACCACACACAGCGATGCTCAGGGATTACCCCCAGCACACACATACACCACACACACAGCAATGCTCAGGGCTTACCCTGGTACACCCAAGCGCGCACGCGCCACGCACACACACACACACACACACACACATATCGCAGCGTTGCTCAGGGCTTACCCCCCGACTCTGCACTCAGGAATTACTCCTGGTAGTGCTCTGGGGACCATATGGGATGCTCGGACTGAACCTTGACTGGCTATGTGCAAGACAAGTGCTCTACCGCTGCACTATCTCTTCAGTCCACAGTTACATTTTTAAGATCTTGTTTCATGCAGAAAATACTTTCATCAATATTTCATCCATATGGGTGCCTTCATCAGCTGCTGGAATTTTGGACACGGAGAAGACATTCCTAACTAAATTGTGTTGAGGGTTAGGAATTGCCTAGGTTTTAGGCAATGTAGAACCTTAGTTCTTCACTATATGCAAATGAAACTATTGGGATTAATTGATTAGAAAATATAAGTCTGAGAAGTCAAATATGATTTTTTTGGCTTTTTTTTTTGGGGGGGTCACACCCGGCGATGCTCAGGGGTTACTCCTGGCTCTGCACTCAGGAATTACTCCTGGCAGTGCTCGGGGACCATATGGGATGCCAGGGATCAAACCCGGGCCGGTTGCGTGCAAGGCAAACGCCCTACCTGCTGGACTATCGCTCTGGCCCCAGAAGTCAAATATGATTTTTATTCACATTGTTACTTAATGGGGCTTTTATTTTAAAAAATTCCTTATGGAATTTTTACTTATCTATTCATATCTTTCTAAGAAAGGCTGAGGAAGAGGAGAAAAATGTACGGTTCATGTATCTGTACTTTAGGCACAGAAATCTATATATTGTTCTTGACTGTTTCTGTGGCAAAGTTGAGAAGTTTCAACAAATAGCATGTGGTCTACATATGTTAAGAGTAGTAGTAACCATGTACTTTTTAACAGCCCCATGGTAAGATGTAACAGTTTTCACACATTTCGATTTCATAATTCTGTTAACCATTTAGTTGTAACAAGTAATATAAGAGAAATTATAGTATGCCTACTAAGGGGGCAGGTTTGGGGGCGGAGTTTGGAAAATGGAGACAATGGTGAAGGGAAGGTCACTCAGGTGGTGGGATTGGTGTTGGAGCATCAGAAGTCCATAACAATTGTGTTGTGAATAACTTTGTGAAGCATCACATGCATTTTTTTAACAGCTTGCTAGCCTATAATGAAGGGGACAGCTTTTCTATTTCTCACATTGTGACCAGAATACCAGAGTCATACAAATGATCAGAGACTAAACTAGGGTTAGAACTCAGTTCTTTCTGGTTCCAAGGCTCAGTTTCCCCTCACTGTGTCATTCAGGCTTCTTCCATGTGTGTGGGCTTTCCCCATTTGTTCATTTGTTTTAGTGGTCTCCTAAGCAGTGCTCAGGAGGTTTGTTATATTTGATTCCTTTACACACTCTATACAATCAGGTGCATAGTCCTATGAGTTTTACCATCTGTCACCTCTTTTTGTGATTTAAACTTTGTTTTTTTTTTTTTTGTGTGTGTGTGTGTGTGTGTCTGTGTCTGTGTCTGTGTCTGTGTGTCTGTGTGTGTTGGGGGTTGTGGGGCTAGAGGGGTGTGGAGAAGTTCAGCCATACCTGGCTTCTCAAGGCTTCCTCTTGGCAGGGCTTAGGGGACTGTGTATGATTCGGATCAGGTGCATATATGCAGTTTTACTCTCTGTACTCTCTCTTTGGCCCTTGAAATCTGAACTTTCAAAGAGAGTAATACAGTTTAATATCCTGGAAGGATTTTTCTCCTGTTGTATTATTAAATTCACATATTTATGTTTTTCAGAGCATTGAATGAAATGTGGAAATGTCAAAATCTGCTTAGACATCAAGTAAAGGATTTGCTTGACTTAATTAAGCAACCCAAAGTAAGTTAAAATAATAAAAATTGTTCTGAGTTCTGTGTTTCAGTTTCTTTTTTACCATTGTAGCTTTTTCTAAACAACTAATACATTATGGAACTGTTCTGATTACAGTCTGTGGTCCCTAAGAACACTGTGTTTTGGCTTTGTGGTCAGACCCAGTGGTGCTGAGGGGGTGTTGTGGCTGTGTCCTCGGAGGACCAGGAGGGCTGCTGAGGATTGAACCTGGGCCGCCTCATGCAGACATGTGTCTTCTAGCCCATGGTTCTGTAAAGAAAAATCTAAGTTTATTAGCAAAAAGTCATATTCGCAAGAAAATAAGTTTGCTTTTGTGTAATTGAAAACTAGGTGTCTTTATTTTTTAAGCTCATAAATGAAGTTTAGAACCCCAGTCTCATTGAAAGCATACAAATGAAACAAAATTATACTTCATCTTGTCACAATGGAAAGTTTCCATCGCTTTTAGTCTTGTTTTGCAAAGTTTTTTGTTTTTTTGTTTTTGGGTCACACACCTAGAGATGCTTTGGGGGTTGGGGGTTGGGGGTGAGTGGGTTACTCCTGGTTCTGCACTCAGGAATTACTCCTAGTGGTGCTCTGCGGACCACATGGGATGCTGGGGATTGAACTCGGGTTCAATCACAATGATCCCCGAGCACCGCCAGGAGTAATTCCTGAGCAAAGAACCAGGAGTAACCCCTGAGCATCGCCGGGCATGACCCAAAAGGAAACAAACAAACAAACAAATAAATAAAATGGGGAAGTGTTACTTCGAGGTTATTAAAGGTGAGCAATAATTAAAACAAAAAATATTTTTATGTGACTATTTTAAATGATTCCATCTATTTTCAGGCATTATCGAAGTTGTAATAATGCCTAACTGATATCGTTAATGTGTGACATGATGTTTGAGATTGTAATCAAATAGAAGTTTTTCACTTTCACTTTCCCTTAAAATTCGTTTAGTGGGAGTTTACCCTCCTCGTTAACAAAGATTTTGGGAGGACGTTTTGATTTTTCTCTTCAGTCTTTTTTTTTTGGGGGAAGTGGGGACTTTTTGGGTCACACCTGGCGATGCTCCGGTAACTCTTGGTGGTGCTCAGGGGACCATATGGGATGCCGGGATCAAACCCCGGTCTGCTGCATGCAAGGCAGACCCTCTACCTGCTGTACCATCACTCTGGTCCCAAGTCTGAAGTGAAATTATGAAACCAGTCTTGATCAGTGAGAATTTTTACTTTGTTATATGGAACTTTCCTTTAAATTGCCTATCTAAATGGAGTTATCCAAATTAAATAGAATTTTGAGGGTTGAAGGAAATAAGGGGAGAGTATCTCAGTTTGGGACTGTCAGAGAATTAATATCTTTCATTGGTGTTCACCTTATACCAAGAATTATAGTAGACATTATAATTCTTAAAAGGTAGGAAATAAGTTCAGATGTGTAACATAATATTCTTATTTTACAAGGAAGACCCTTCCATACACCATAGTCTTTGTAATTTTTGTCTTTTCTGTATTGACTCACCATGAATTATCAAAGCTACATAGATATTCATGACTGAATTTCAGGCATACAGTGTCCCAACTCCAGTCTCTTTCCCATCCAGTGTCCCAACACCAATCCCTTCCCTGTACATTGTTCAACACCAGTCCCTTCCCTGTGCAGTGTCCCAACACTAATCTCTTCGCCATCCAGTGTCCTAACACCAATCCCTTCCCTGTACTTTGTTCAATACCAATCCCTTCCCCAGATAGTGTTTCAACACCAATCCCTTCCCTGTACAGTGTCCCAACACCAATCCCTTCCCTGGACAGTGTGGACAGTGTTCCAACACTAATCCCTTCCTCAGTGTCCTCCGCCTCCCGTCCCCAGCCTGCCTCTGTGGTGGCCACTTTTCCCCTCCACCAGGGCCCAGGAGTTCCTTCCCTGACTTAGCTCCCACCTCCACACTGGTGGTCTGCTTCCTGCTGAAAAGCACTTCTCATGCTCTTTGTGTCTTGCCTTTGGGGCTTGGTTGTTCCCTTATGAAGTTTATTTATATCCTGCTTATGAGAGATTCTCTATCTGTCCCTCTCCCTCTGACTCGCCTCAGCAGGATACTTTCCGCGTAGCAGCAAATGGCAACGACTGTCTGTTACTGCCCGGTAGTGTCCATCTGCTCTTCTGTTCTGGGCACTTGGGTGTTTCAGGAGTTAGGCTGTTGTGAACAGTGCTCCCCCTTCTTATTTTTACTTTTTTTTTGTTATTAAGTCAGTTTTTTAAAGTTGTTTTGTTTATAGGCCATACTTGGCTGTGTTCAGGGGCTTCTGCTAGCTAAGTGCTGAGGGAGGACCACGTGGAAACCAGGGTCAACCTCCACTTCTCAGATGCGAAGCCTGTGTTCAGCCCATTGAGCGCTCAGGCCCTCAGTCTGAGCTCTTCAGTCTGATTCAGCTACTTGTAGATCGCTTCTGCTTCATTTGACTGGAGTGATTTGCTTACTGCCACTCAGAATGGCTTTGGAATTTACAGTTTTTGTTGATGTTGTTCTCCCCCACCCCCACAATGGAACAGTTTCTTAAAATGTCACCACTGCCCCATTCCTCCTTTATAAAACAGTTATAGGAATATTACATGTTTCTACATTCATTCGATACTTAAGATTTTAGTTATTTTTAATGATCTCTTAAGTTGTCTTATGCTTTGCCGCTGACTTCTCTCAGCTAGCTCTTTTCAGTAGGGGTAGTTTATTTGATTTGTTTTATTCCAGTGTTAATCTAGTACATTATTGTACATCAGAGTTGTTCAGAGACTTAAAAAAGCACAAACCTGGATGTAGTGACTAGCATTCTTAAAGATTTATTATTCATGTGAATTTATAGATTATTGAGTGCAACAGATCGGCAAGGCATCATTACTGAAATAACAATTCATATAATATAGCATGGAACCTGCCACCTTTGGAAATACCTTCTGTGTTAATTATGTTAATGGCAGTTTTATATATTATTGGCAGCATTTATATACACTAATGGTATTTTTCAGTGTTTTCTCCTTATGTTTTGTGGTAATCCTTGAAATTTTAGAAACACCTAAATCAGAGTTTAATTGTCTTATATGAGAGAAAGCAAAAAAATGAGAAAATTACCAGAGTATTTTCTTCCTTTTCTAAGCTTAGATGATTGTTCTTTCAGCATTAAAGGAAAAATACTACCTTGTCATATAAGATTAGTATAGGACCTGAGGCATAGTACAGGGGTTTAGGCCCCTACGGTGCATACAGCTGACCCGTGTTTGATCCCTGGCACTGCAAATGTCCCCCCATGAACTCGAGTAGTGATCCCTGAGCACAGAGATAAGAGCACAACCAAGTGTTCCCCCGTCCCCATCTACGCTCAGATGTGGCCCCCATAGCTCTCTATCCCCTCCCCCAAAGAAAAGAAAAAGATGAATGCAGTTAACTGGTTTTCATCTGGAGGCGAACACAGCAGGCTAAGGGAAGAAGTGATGACTGTGGAGTGAGCGTTTACTTCTTCCTTTTGTGCCTTCATTGGATCTCAGACACAGCCAAAGCGCCTGCTGTTGGGGGTGAGCAAGAGCCTGAGCATTAGTAACTAGGTTATGCTTGTTTACCTTTTGGGGTATGTGGATATTATCAGGGGATTTTAATTTTGCATTTTATTTTTGTTTTATAGACAGATGCCAGTGTCAAGGCTATATTTTCAAAAGTGATGGTTATTACAAGTAAGTTATTTCAAATATTATATGTAACATTTAAGATTTATTTAAACTGTTTGTAGTGATATGTTTCATGTAGTTCCAATTTTAGTTTGTATAATATATCAAAAAGATGAAGGTATTTCTTAGTTTTTTCCTTAAATGAATTTTTCTTGCCTTTGCACTTTCTCTCATTCACGTTGCATACTATACAGAACAACTGGTATTATTTAAAAAACTGGAGAGACGATTTATAAAATCTTTTATAGAATTGATTCAAATTATTAAATTTGCTGTTAAAACCAAATCTTTGCTCTGGCATTGCTAGCTCTAATATGAATTTGTCTTGAAGATAATTTCACTCAGAGCCAAAATTTAGAGTGAAGAATCTAATAATTATAGAAAAGAAGCTTTTGGAAAAATTAAGTGTTTTCAGTGATTAAAGTATCTTATAATCGCATTCACCAGTAAATATAAAAGAATTGTCATCACTTTTATTTTGCTCAGTGCAGTAATAGGAAAATACAGCTGTTTTTGCAGAGTATTTGTTTTTCCTGCTGTATTTTAGATGAGGGCATATGTTTAGAAGGAACAGTGTAATACATGGAATGCTTCAAATGACTTCTGTTTAATAGTAATAAAGATAATCCTAGATGGATTTCTCAGATATTAAAGAAAATTGCCAGAGGTATATGGAAGTAGTGCTATGATACAGATGAGAAGTGTAACGTAATTCATTGGATTTTAGAGTAAATAATAGGAATTTTAGTCTAAGTAGAGCTTAAGACCAAATTATCTCTTATCTTCGATGGTTAAACATAAATTAGTTTGCAGTTCCTTTGGGTAATTTAAAGCAAGTAACTTCATGCTGTTACTTACAACTATCTCCTTAGTAGTTGGACTGTGGACATTATCTTCTTAAGATCATCTCTTTCATTGTTTAATTTTCTTTCCTATCCTTTTTCTTTCAACCAAGTATAAGATTTCTGAAATTCTCTTCTAGTACACTGCAGTATTACCAGCATTGTTAGGAAAGAGGGGTTTTATACATTTGTAGCACAGTCACGGGTTCTTTAGGTTTTGTTGCCCCCTTTCTCTTCCCTTCTTCATCACCATTATCTGTTTAGTTTGTTTTGTGAATTATATAGGCCTTACATAGCCGTGAATGTGATTTCTATACATTATGGAGCAGATATAAAGAATTTTCCAAAAATAGTTGAAAACAGTTGATTTTTGTTTGTATTACAGAAATATGAAAGAATCAGAGTCAGCCTATTTTAAGGTGAAAACAACTATATTCAGTCACCAAGCCAAGATAAAATGTAATTTCAGAATTGTGGCTACAAATGCTGAATTCAATTTTTTTTTTCTTTTTTGGGTCACACTCGGCGACGCTCAGGGGTTAGGGTTACTCCTGACTCTGCACTCAGGAATTACTCCTGGCGGTGCTCAGAAAACCATATGGGATGCCAGGGATTGAACCCGGGCGGCCAAGGCCGGCCGCGTGCAAGGCAAACACCCTACCCGCTGGGCTATCGCTCCGGCCCCTCAATTTTTTTTAATTCTCTTGAATTTATCTCTCTCATTATAAATTTTAGCTCTATGTTTTAGCTTTTGTTATCAGAGACATCCTTAGTCTGGTATCAGAGGGATCCTAGTCTAATATCAGAGACATACTAGTCTGGCATTAGAGACATACTAGTTTGATATCGGAGTGATTCTGGTCTGGTACTCCAGATAGATGAGTAGCCAGAACATTTAATTAGCTTTCTTGTATAATTTTGATAGATGATGTAAAGAGAGTAGTATAAAAATCATTTTGTAGTGTACAAGGACTCTTTCTCATGTACAAACAATAACAAAATTTGGGAAAATAGATTCTTGAAGGTCAGCTTAATAATCTTTTGTTTCGGGGCATCTCTAGTTGGGTCCTCCTAGGGATACACCCAGCACATTAGGGTCCATGTGGTGTCAGAGAAAGAACCTCTTGATAGGAATTTTGAGAGGAAAATATGTAACAAGGTAAAGGAATCAGTAATAAAATTTGTGCTAATCACATTGACATTTAATGTGACATCAGTATTTTGCCTTCAGAGTGATTTTTTTTTTTTTTTTTTTTTTTTTTTTTTTTTGGTTAAGCTTGGAGTCAGATTATTTTTTGTTGGTTTGTTTTGGAGTTATACTTGGGAGTGCACAAAGGTTACTCCTGGCTCTGCAGTCGGAAGTTAAATCCAGTTTCCCATATGGTCCCCGGTGGTGCTTATGAGCACCATATGGGATACTGATATCCATCCCCTGTCAGCTGCATGCAAGGCTAGAGCCCTACTTGCCGTCCTGTGTTTCTGGCCCCAGGAGTCAGATTCTTTTTTTTTTTTTTAACTTTTTGGGTCACACACGCGATGCACAGGGGTTACTTCTGGCTCTTCGCTCAGGAATTACTCCTGGCGGTGAGGAGTCAGATTCTTATTTGTAAAAACAGAAAATAGACCATTGAAGTTACTCCACAAACTATCTCACTAAACTGAAAGTGTGAATTACGATTGTTATTCAGAGTAGTAAAAAAGAATGAGGAAATGTTGATTTTTTTTTCTTTTCTCTTTTTGAGAAGTGTCTAAAATTGTATTTTAATTGAATTTAAGGAAATTTGCCAGATCCTGGTAAGGCCCAGGATTTCATGAAGAAATTCACACAGGTGTTAGAAGATGATGAGAAAATACGAAAACAGTTAGAAGTACTCGTTAGTCCGACGTGTTCCTGCAAGCAGGCTGAAGGTTGTGTGGTAAGGAGAGAAATTGTGAAGAGCTAGTGGTTAAGCAAATCTTTTTTGTTCCTTTTCTGAAAGCAATTTATGTTCACTGTAAAATTTAGAAAATATCACAAAGGTATTAAACTATCATCTCTTTGGTATGTATCTCTAGGTGAGATGTCACACGTACCAACTGTGTATTTTTCTAAATGATAAGTTATAAATTAGTCTTCTATAGTGTATTTAATAGCAACACAGAATGTCATTGACTTCATGTAATATAATTTATTGAACAGTCTGTTTGAATCACACATTTATATTTTACCTCTCTCTTTTTTTTTCTTTTTTGGGTCACACCGGTGATGCTCAGGGGTTACTCCTGGCTCTGCACTCAGGAGTTACTCCTGGCAGTGCTTGGGGGACCATATGGGATGCCGGGATCAAACCCGGGTTGGCTGCGTGCAAAGGCAAACGCCCTACCCGCTGGACTATCACTCAGGCCCTATTTTACCTCTCTTTTGATTAAAGAGTCTTTCAATTTATATAGCTAATTGAATATTTTAGTCTATATAGCTAATTAATTTCGCAGTCATAGTTTTTTTTTAAGATAAAATTAGTTTATTAATTTAGGCCACTATCATGGTTAGCAACAAGAATCTCAAACAAAATGTTATTTTTTTGTTGCTAATTATTTGACTTTCTTCTTGGATATATTAGCCATTCATATTTCTTTTGTAAAGTGTGTTTATAACTTCTGTTTATATGGATTATCATCTTTGTCTTGGTAGTTGGTAAGTTTGTTGTGGTGTCAAGTTGCAAATAGTTTTCTATCAGTTATAGTTTGCTTTTTCGTTTTATGATGTCCCTTCCATACCATATGTTTTTATCTCTGAGAATCAGTATTCACAAGTTTTTGTTTTGTTTTTTAATTTTTTTTGTTTTTGTTTTTTGGGCATACTCAGTGATGCTCGGGGCTCTGCACTCAGGAATCACTCCTGGTGGGCTTGGGGATCATATGAGATCCCTGGGATCAAACCTTGGTCTGCTGCATGCAAAGCAAGTACTTTACGCTGTGCTGTCGCCTCCAGCCCCCTTACTTTTTCTCTCCACCCCCGGCACTGTGGGAGCCTGGGCCTGCTGTGCTGTCCTGATGACTCAGTGCTAAGGCTTCTGCAGTACCCTGGAGCAAGTGGTACAGGGAGCCATAGGAGCAAAACCCACCGTGCCGGGCAGGGGGAAGGAGGTGTGTGGTGCCAGGGAACAAACTCCAAGGCCTTATGCTTAACTTGTGTGTTCTTTACTGTTTTAGGCCATATCCTGAGTACCTCTAGTCTAGAATTCTGCCTTTGACTCCGGCTTATAAAATTGGTCCTAGATTGGATTTTTGTGCATCGCGTATATTCTCCCAGCCTGCCCCCCATCTTCCCCCTTACTCATGTGTGTTTTGAAAACCTTTGTTTTGGGGGTCACAGTGGTGTGGGTGACTCCTGGCTCAGTGCTTGGACTTGCTCCTCACTGTGCTTGATGGGGGGCAGGGGGAGTGAAGAATGGGAACTAGACCATGTGGTGAGCTGGGGATTGAATCTGGACTCTATATAAAATTTGTACTTTGGCCCATTGAGCCATCTTCTGAGACATTTTTTAAAAATGAACAATTCTTGGCTCCATCCAGGTTGAATAAATAAGAACATTCAGATGAGACCTAGGAATCTTTAGTTTTAAATAGGCTGTCCTGAAGATTTTTCTTGCTGGAGTGTCTCAATCTACTGACCCTGAGTTTTATTCTTTTGTTTTTTTTTTTTTCCCTTTTTAGAATATTTTTGTTAGGTATGAGGTAGGGATCTATTTTCATTATAGACTAGTTATTTAAGTACTCTATATTAAATGATCTTTTATTCTTAATAGCAGGAGTATGCAAGATTACTATAGATTCTTAGAATTTTAACATATCTGTAAGTATTCTTACAATATTCTAAAATACCTTCTTTACAGCGTGAAATAACCAAGAAGTTGGGCAACCCCAAACAGCCAACAAATCCTTTCTTAGAAATGATCAAGTTTCTCTTGGAGAGAATCGCACCTGTGCACATAGATACTGAGTCTATCAGGTATTTATACTCTGATGCATGGCGTTCTTACTGCTGTGTGCTCGTGCTTCAGTTTCTAACAAGTACATGCTGTACTCAGTGCACTCATCCTAGTATTTAAATGATTTAAATACTCACTTGCGTGTTTCTATATATTCATATGAATATGTCTGTATAAATAAGCATACAAACACTTGAATGTCTATATCATCTTTCTTGTTCTCTCAGTATATTTCAGTATGAGTGAGAGATTGTTGCTCCGAGTCTACTTTTTACATATTACCTTTGCATCAAAAATTTTTTCTTTTGGAGTTAGTTTCCTAAGTTAGGTAGTACAAGTTTTTAGTTATTCCTGTAGGAAAATAGGTGTACTTTGAGGTGCTGAGTGTTTTTGTTTGCTTGTTTGTTTGTTTGTTTGTTTGTTTTGATTTTTTGGGTCATACCCGGCAATGTTCAGGGGTTACTTCTGGCTCTTCGCTCAGGAATTACTCTTGGCGGTGCTTGCGGGATCATATGGGATGCTGGGGATCGAACCGGGTCAGTCGCATGCAAGGCAACCCCTACCCACTGTGTTATCGCTCCGGTCCCGGAACTGGAGTGTTTTAATTGTCTGAAGGTGTTAATAGAATGAGAACAAATGAATGTATTTGAAAAAGTCTTAATTATTGTTTGTTTGTTTTGGACCACCTTTGGTGGTATTTAGTACTACCAGCTCTGTGCTCAAGGATCACTCCTGATGGGCCACATATTGGGGGGTCAGGGATTGAACCTGGGTTGGCTACTTGTATGCAAGCACCCTACCTGCCTGCTCTTTGATCTTTCTGGCCCTCTTTGAGAAAGTTTTTAAAAGAACAGAATAAAATGGACCATTTTATTACAAAGGATGAGTAGAGGTAAGATAAAATCTAAGAGTTCAAATTCAGAAGTACAAATGTTGAGGCCCAGATGATGAGGGAGGGGTATAGTAGCACTGTCCTCCCTGAATGGAGGGTCCTGTTTGGAGAAGAGAGACTGGGTTTACTGCTTATCTGGAAGATAAGCCCCCAAGCAAGGCAAATTGAGTTTAATGCAGAGTGAAATGGATTAGTTCCTTGATCAGAGGATTTTGTTTTAACAAAGGGCAGGGAGGGAAGATCATAAATATAATCTTGGATTTTAAAATTAATTTTTAAAAATGAAAAAAAAAGTTCCTTGGCTCTCAAGCAGTGCTCCATAAACTCAGAGACCCTGCCAGTGAGTGTCAGTGACTGTGTTTACACTGTGTCTGAGTGCGTGGGGACACAGGGCTCGGTGCTGGACAACCTGTCACCCCCATCTCCAGGGGTCAGGAATCCCTAGAGCTCCCCATAGGATACACAGCTGACCTCCAGGCCAGGGCTTGAACTAGGGGTGGCTGAGTCAAGACATGTGCTTTAGCCACTGTACAACTTATCCGGTCCCTTGGGTTTGTTTTTATAGTAAAGATTTTATGTAAATGTAAGGTAAGATGAAGGTCTTTATAACAAATAATGTGTACTCTTGACAGCCAGAAACTGAGCACCCTAAGACCTGTGGTTTTAGCAGACTAGTTAGGTAGTAGCATTGCAGAGATTGTGTAAAAAATTAGTGCCAGTGCCAATAGCAGTTAGTGCTTATCGTGTACTTGGGATTATTCTCTGTTACGTGTTTTACTTGAGACAAGGAATATTATTATTCGCATTTTTTCAGATAAGGAACAGTGTGTTACACACTTTTCCATAACTTTCAAATCACCTGGAATTAGCAGTTAGCATTTAAACTCAGCAAGTCGGTGTGTAGAGCCCTCACTAGCACCACACCACACTGCAGTGCTCCTGAAGCCAGCACCTGACTCCTCCTCCTCCTCTTCCTCGTAGCTGCTGTTACGGTTCAGCTTTTGCTGCTCTGTTTTATGTTACTTTTGGTTTTGGTTTTAGGTCATGTCTAGCCCTTCTAGGAGATTACGGTGGTGCTTAGGTTATCCTGCAGTGCAAACCATATCACTTTGGTGCCTACCATAGATTTTTTGGAAGAGGAACCACAGCTGGTGGTTCTCAGAATTACTCTTGGCTCTGCATTCAGGAATCACTTTTGGTGGGCTCAGGGGACTATGGTCTTCCCGGGATGGAAACTGGGTTGGCCAGGCGCAAGGCAAGTGCCCTGCCTATCGTGCTGTCTCTCCGGCCACAGCCTCAGATTTAAAAAAGAATAGCTGTCTTGTGGCCAGAAAAATAGTATGGTGGCTAGGACACTTGCTTTGTACATGCCTGACATGGGTTCACTCCAGCACTCCATATGGTGTTTTCTTGCTGCCAGGAGTAAGCCCTGAGCACTGCCAATAGGGCCCTCAAATGTGTGTGTCTGTAATGTGTTTCTGGGCTCTTGTTCTTTATTAGCTCTGCTGAATCCCTTTAGAAATGCTGTTTCTAACTTGACTTAAGAACTTTATACCTTATCTTTACCTTTTTTCTTTTCTTTCTGTTCCCTTTTTAGCTTTGTTTATGAATTTGTTTATGAATTTGTCTTATCTTTGGCCTCTATACCCAAAGCAGCTTTATGCTTTCAGTTAAACTTCCTTGCTCAAATACTTAGATTTTTATAGAAATGGATCTACAAAATAACTTAAGGAATAGTTTAATTTCCTTGTATCTTGATAGATGCTATGTTTCCAGCATGTTGTAAAATATTATCTACTTCTGTGAAGATTTTTTTAAAAGATAATTGACTGTGCATTCAATTATGTTAACATTCAATGAAATGTTAAGGTAATACAGTCTTTATTTTTAGTAAAAAATTTCAAACTTTTTCCCTTTCCTAATGTTTTTCGAATAATTTGAGAGTTAGTGAGGTGTTACTGGATATTATCTAAGATTTCTATATTTTCAAGGGAGCAGGCTTGTGTTTTTGTCTGTAAGATAGTGTCTGACCCATTGATATCAGTAGCTTGAACATGCTCACTATTGCCATTCATTCCTTGTTTTCCTCATTTCCTAACATCTCAATTTAAAAAAAAAATCGATTTAGGGGCCTGAGTGATAGTACAGTGGGGTAGTGCGCTTTGCTCGGCTCATGGCTGACCTGGATTCAGAATGTAAGGAATGCCATCACGTTCCTTGTATGTTGTTCTATTACTGTGGCAGTAATGAATTTTAGAGAATTAGAAAAATGTTTATCATTCTTCTATTTGGATGTAGGCCTTTCGTTGTAAAATATAAGAATAAAAATGTAAGAACTACTATAAACAGCAGATCTTATGACATTTGACTGTATGAACAGGCAGAGGAAAATGTTTCTGAAAAGTTACTGTATGTTCTTTTGAGATACCTGTTTGTAAAATATTTGCTATTATTTCCTCAGACATTGCTAATAAACAGTTCTGTTTTGTTGTTAATCAGCTGAACAGTTTTATTTTTTGTCATGCTTCAGTGCTCTTATTAAACAAGTGAATAAATCGATAGATGGGACAGCAGATGATGAAGATGAGGGTGTCCCAACTGATCAAGCCATCAGGGCGGTCTTGAATTGCTTAAGGTAAATATGCCTTTGGTGAAATTAAATTCTAATCACATCATTGTTAGGATTTGTATTAGGATTTGTAATTTCTATCTCCTATTTTTTGAGGTTTGCCTCTTTGATCTATAAAACCAAAAAAAACAAACTTCCACTTTTTTTAAGGTAATTTGGTAGGGGTGCATTAGTTAAAATCTGAAAGCTGAATATTTGAAGGTGTAAATTATAATCTAGTGTCTTGTTCATTAATAATTAAATAATAATTTAACTACGTATTAAATGAATAAGCAATAAATCATTAATTAATTTATTACAATAGTGGATTGTGACTGATGGATTTCATTGGTGAGCAGAGAAGGTGCTCATCCTATCACAGAATGACACAAGGTTCTCCCAAAATACCATTTTTTTTTGTAAGTCAAAATAGACTACTCTTTTAAACAATAATTGTTGACAATTTAGAACATATGAAATGATAGAGAACTCTTTATAACATAGCATGTATAAAGTGTCCTTTCACTGTATCACTGTTCATCGATTTGCTCGAATGGGCACCAGTAACATCTCCGTGTGTCCTGTCTCAAGCAAGTGTAGCCGAAGGGCATCTGCTTCCTCCAGGGACAGGAAGACCTCAAACCATTCTTCAGGTCATGGAATTGAGGTCCATAATTGTTATTAGTTTTTGGCGTATCAAATAAAACACGGGTAGCTTGCCAGGCTCTGCCATGTAGGTGGTATACTCTCAGTAGAAGGCTCTCATCTCATCAGCACTTACTGATGAATAAATCAGTAAATGCTCAACTAAAAAAACATAATATGTGAATTTATTTCAATACTCGTTACTGTGGTTTAAAAGGGTTCTTTTTTGAGAGGGTGGAATACTTTGAATTGCTTTTCTGAAATCTGGTGGTGAAACCATTTTAAAATAAATTAAAAGTTGGGCCAAAATTAGAAGCAGCCAACTCTTCTGGGCAGGGGTTGGCTATTGAGAATGTAAAGAATTTTTGTTGTCCTTTATCTTGTCCTTTCTCAAAAGCCTACACAAGGAAAACAGCACATATACACCTGAGCCTTAATCAGAAATCTTTCTGTTATTTAGATTTGCAGCTACATTAGAGCATGTATCAGCAGATCAGTCACAGGAAAATATATGGACCAACTCCCCCCCCTTAACTAGTCTACAACATGTCCTGTCACAAAATAACTATCTTGGGGCCAGAGTGATAGCCCAGCGGTAGGGCGTGAACCTGCACACGGCCGGCCTGTGCCGGCCTGGGTTCGATCCCCGCATCCCATATGGTCCCCCCGAGCACCGCCAGGAGTAATTCCTGAGTGCAGAGCCAGGAGTAACCGCTGAGCATGGCCGGGTGTGACCCGAAAAGCAAAAAAAAAAAAAAAAAAAAACAACAACAACAAAAAAAAACTACCTTATTCTCTTCCTGTATAAGCTGCTTCTTATAACAGTGCAGGCAAGATGGTTCTCAGGCATATGAATCCAGCTTGTTGTTACTAGACCTCTCCCTTTAGTTCCCATTAACGCTGTCTCAAATAACCCCATTTAAAAAACATTGTTAAAATGGGGTCATTTGAGAAAATGTCCTTTACTTAAAATTATTTGGTTTTGTTTTTTTGGGCCAAATGCAGTGGCACTTAGAGCTTACTCCTTGCTTTGCTGGTGGGCTTTGGGGGATTGAACTTGATTGGCCATTTGCAGGCTTTATGTATTGTTTTATCTCTGCCCCAGAAGATACTGTTTTTAAAGAGGATAAAAAAAATCTCATTATTACATGTTATTTATTAAGATGTTTGTTTGGGCAAGTTAATTACTTCCACTTCTTCATCTGTGATAGTAATGTTTAGCTCATGGAGGTCTAAATTAAATTATTTACCTAGATTTTCTAGCACAGTATTTGGCTAATACTAAAAATGCTCATGGTATTTTTTTAAGTGGTAAATTTGGTATGTCATACTCATTGTCATGGCATTCCAAACTTTTCCTGTTAGATATTTAAATTAAAAAAAAATTGTTCGGATACTTGGTACTGAAATATATTCAGGCTATCATGTTAGAATCTGTGGCATTGCTAAGTCAGAGAGAACTATTTTCACAACTCATACACACAGATTCCTTTGCTGAGAAATCCTATTCACTTATCAGCAGCAGCAGCATATGAAGTCACCTTTCTCTCATCTTCACAAACATGGAATTGGCTTGGAGGCCACACCTGCTGGTTTTCAGCATCTGCTCCCGCACGGGCAGTGTTTGAGTCACTTGTGACACTGCCTGGGAGACCAGGTCATGCCCGGGTTGATGCATAGTGTACCGTCAGTGCCCCAGTGGTCCCAGGGACCACCAGGGTGCACCTTCTAAAGAGATTTGCGAAATCGATGCAGGAAAATTACTCACATAATTATTATTAGTAAGGTATACCTTTGATATGTTAATCATCCGTGTTTCCCCGGGTAAATATTTCTTTGTTCTTAACTCTTTTCCTAACATCTCAATTAAAAAAAAAACTGTACCACAGTTTCTTTATCCAGTAACCAAGTAACCAGTTCTCGGGCATACTGGTTGTTTACAGATTGTAGTACATCTACACGATGGAATACTATGCAACTGATAGGAAAAATGAAGTTATGAAATTTGCCCATAAATGGATGGACATGGAGAGGATCATGTTGAGTAAAATTAGTCAGAAGGAAAAAGATATAGAATGACTGCATTTATTTGCATGACATACATACGCACACATACATACATGCATGCATACACACATGCATACATACATGCATGCATACATGCATACAATGATACCAGAATCCAAGGTCTGGTGAAAAGTGGATCAGAAGGTCTTGTCAAAGGTGGGAATTACCACAAACATGTGGGAGTCGGAGGTTAGGTAAGACAGAGAAGAGAACAATGTGCTAATAATTGTCGAAAGGGCTAATACCAACCTAGAACTGAGTGTTAAATACAAGAAAAAAGATACACGTGATAACCTCTAGGTGTATGTATTAGAATTCACAATATGTAAGAGGAGAGAGAGAGAGAGTGGGAGGGAGAAAGAGAAAAGAGATAAAGAAGAGAGAGGGGGAAGAGAGGGAGAAGGAGAAAGAGAAAAGAGATAAAGAACCTGCCATAGACGCAGGCTATGGGAGGGGGAGGGAATCGGGGACGTTGGTGGTGGGAAGTGGGCGCTGGTGAAGGGATGGGTGCTGGAACACTGTGTGACCAAAACCCCCCAAACATGAACAACTTTGTAATTGTATATCTCACGGTAGTATAATACAATGTTAATAAAAAAAACTGATTTAGGGGCTGAGTGATAGTACAGTGGGTAGTACGCTTGCTCTGCTCATGGCCGACCTGGATTCAGTCTCCAACACTGCATATGATTGACCTAAGCAATGCCAGGTGTAATTTTTGGGTGTAGAGCCAGGAGTATCCCAAAATTGATTGTTGCCAGGTATGGACCACCCCCCAAAAAAAAAAAAAAAAGACAAAAGCCTAATTTAGTTGAGTTTTAAATTTTTTTGTTTTTGAATAGGACACATTTGATAGTTTATTTATTGACCGAATGATTAACAGTGAAAAATAAAAGTTAATTGAGAATATTAACAATGCTATTGAAGTTCTCTGAAATTTTTTTTCTATTCCTACTTTGTAATTTTTCTATTTTGACTTAATTGTCTCTTACTATTTCCTTTCTTTGCTTCCTTCTGAATTTTATAAAAATATTACAGTAACATGACATTCTACCATTTGCTTGGTTTTTATTTTCCATATTTAATTCCACTTGTGTATTTTAAGCTCTACAGTCTTGGTTATGGCGATATAGAATGACTGCTCAGCAGGTACATGCTTGTCCTGCCGAGCCAAGCTGGTTCCCCCAGCACCCGCCATGCTTGGAGTAGCTGCCAACCCCCCAATAAGAAAAACCACCAAACTTGTTTAGAATTCTTTTTCTAATTTTTCATTTGGAATATGAAAAAAGCTATATGAATTTTTATTTTGAAACTATATTGTGGGGGAGGATCTAATTTGATTTTCTCTACATGCTTACTCAGTTTCAGCTGGAATTTTAATTCTCATCCTGTCCTCATTTATTTTATGTTGCTCTGTTAAGGTATATTTTAGTCTGTAGAAGCCCTTATGTATGTGAAAGGCTATGTGTTGCTTTGGATTTTCCTTATCACACCTCTGCTGTTGATGCCATGTTTATCAATTCCTTGTGCTTTATTTATTTATTTATTTTCTTTTTGGGTCACACCTGGCTATGCTCAGGGTTTCTCCTGGCTCTGCACTCAGGAATTACTCCTGGTGGTGTTCGGGGGACCATATGGGATACCGGGATCGAACCCGGCCGGCATGGACCGACTGCGTGCAAGGCAAATGCCCTACCCATTGGGCTATCGCTCCAGCCCCGATTCGTTGTGTTTTAGTCCTTTTCCTAGATGGCTTTGCTTCAAAGATGTTATTCATTAGAACATTCCCATAACCTTTATTTGATTTGTTCCTTTTCTTTTTCTTTCTCACCTATTTTTTTGGTTTGATTTTTTGGGTCCATACCTGGTAATGGTCTGGTTACTCTTTGCTCTATATTCAGGAATTACTCCTGTAAGTCCTTGGAGGACCATATGAGATGTTGGGAATTGAGCCCTAGTTCAACTGAGGCATGTCAGGCAAACACCCTGCCCGCTGTGCTATCGATAACCTTTGCTGTCAATTTGGCCCCTGATAATCTCTATTTGGAGGAATAAAACATTTTGTTAAACTTTCACTTTATCCTTCCTTATACTTTTTTTTAACTCTTTATTCTCAGAAACATTAAAAAATCTCCAAGCAATCAAAATTCAAATCATTTTAAAACTAGAAATTACATTTCCATGTAATTTTATTTTGAAAGAAAGGATCTTTTTTAGTGTTTCTCAAAGTGGGAGATAATGTCTCCTGGAGGGACATGGGAATGACCTCAGGAAATGGTACTATTTACAGGTACAGTTGGACCACTCTTGATTTTTTTTTTTTTGAAAATGGAGCAGAAGGCAAACACACTTTGGAACTTCAGCTTTAGATCATAGAGTCTTCTTCCATTAAAAAAAGAATTACTGTTTTAAACGGAATTCAGTTTAAAATCTTATTTATAGAACTTTCATTTATTTTTAGCATACTTATGTTTATACTCAATTTTGCGATATCTAATAATATTTTGTCATAGTGTAAAGATGAAATGAGTTTGTGACCATTTTTATGATTAATATTTTTAGGTACTCTCATTTACGCATCCAATTTCATTTCATTCTGCTGAAACATTTGAGTCTCTTCTGGCTTGTCTGAAAATGGATGATGAAAAGTAGCAGAAGCTGCACTCCAAATTTTCAAGAACACAGGGAGCAAAATTGAAGAGGATTTCCCACATATTAGATCGTGAGTTGAATTTCGCTTGGTAAATGTTATGCAGAAATGGGGGCTGGGGGATACTGTGTTTTGATTTATGTATCAGTTGGAAATATTGAGGAACAGTGCCTAGGTTATGCTGTGCCGCACTGTTCAGTTTGGATTGTGTTTTCTTGGAGAAAGCTTAAGTTTGTATTTTAAAATACTCATGAAAATGGGAGGTGAACTTGGAATATGTATTTTGAAACAGTTTTGCCTGAAGATTTTGATGAATACAGATTTATAGTAGAGTCGTCATTGGTATTTTATGGCATGGAGAAAATGATTCTGTGAACTTAAGGTCCCGGGAAATTCCAAATGAATCTTTTAGGAACACTATAGTACTCTTCACATTTCTCTGCGATTAAGTGAATTAGATCAGAAATGTGAAAGGGCTGTGCATTTACTTGAAGTGGGAAACCAGGTAATAATCATCTTTTGTTCTTTTTTCCCTCTCTTGATTGAATCAAGCTATATTTATTAGGGATGAGTAACAATCTGTGAAAAGTGGTGAATCAGCATTCCCTACATTAACACTGTTTCTCTCATTGAAAGAAAAGTGAGTAACAAAATAATATAGAAGGCTGCAGGTTTCTCACATACCTTATAGTAATAAAAGAAAAAAATCTCCCAAGTGACTTCCTGTATTAAAAACTCTGGTCTTCCTTGCTTCTCAGTGAGTCCACTGCTGGAACCTAATAAAAAAATGCTCCCTCATTTGTAGTCTATTGAAGTGGGCGATAACTGCAAGACAAGTGTGCTGCTGAAGGCTTTGCTGCTTTCCTTGCTTTCATAGGGCTTCTCTCTAGCGTTGTTTCATATTTAGTGAGACTTGAGAGCTGAGTGAAAGCCTCATTGTTGGCATTCTGGGGATTCTTCCAGTGTGGGGTTGTATCTAAGCAGTGCAGTGCCCAGAACACTTAGGACCTATCCCATATTCCTTATATTTGTAGGGATTTATTCCAGCATGAGTCTGCTGTGATTATGAAGAGATGAGGGACCTCTGAAAAACTTTTATGCCTTTCTCACAATAAAGACTTTCAGTATCTGTTTCTGTTTGTTGGGTATGGTTAGTAAACTTGGTGAGGTTTTTCAGTTGGAGAAACTTCTTCACATTAGGAAAACTTTTGTTGTATTCTGATTATCTTCATAAGTGATTTTTTCAGTCTCAACCCATGTATGTTTAGACCTGATTCCTCACTGAAGTGTTTTTCATGTTGCTCACTTCATCTTATACATTCCATTAGTGCTGGCTGCTTCCCATCTCAGTCCTATTGGATACTCATTTTCCACAATCAAATGCTTTTGCTTCTGTTTGGGGTCCTCATACTCCTGGCTTGGTGCTCAGGGATCACACTTGCTCAGAGGGTCATGAGGAGTTTCAGGTATTAAAGGTGCAAGGCAGGCACCTTATTCTTGCTCTATCAGGCTCAGGATGCTTTTTAAAGACCTCTCTCTGTCCTTAAGTCTTCTGATTCCAACCAAAAGGTTCAATTGGTGTAAATGTAGAAGTCCCTACTGCCTTCTGGTTCCAGTAGGTCTCTAGCTTCACATCTCTGTAGAGGTTTGCTCTGAGAGGGATCCGGTTAACTTGACTTTTCCTGGGTGAAGCTCACTGCTGCAAGTGGAAGACACTAAGTCACCACACCCAGGGGCTATTAGGTCAGAGGTAAAAAGAGTCAGGGTTTGAGAAATTGACAGGCATAGTAGACATTCTGTTTCTTTGGGAAAACATCACACTGGTTCCTGTGAAACTTAAGTATTGAGCATGCATGACTCCCCCACTCACAGTGTGGTTTCCTTGAAGGTTTTAGAACTCTGTAAAAAGGACCCTGGTGGTCTGGAGAAAAAAATTGTCCTTTAGTACCTTCCCTTCTGTTCCATAGCCCCCTTTACTTGTCCCTCTGCAGGTTCAGTGGCAGGCCAATCATCACTTCAAATAATGTATTAAATTTTAGGGGCTGGGGTTAGGGTGTCTGCCTTGCACGTGACTGACCTAGGTTTGATCTCCGACACCCCATAAGGTCCCATGAGCACGGCCAGGAGTAATTCCTGAGTGCAGAACCAGGAGTAACCCCTGAGCATTGCTGGGTGTGACCCTAAAAGCCACCTAGAAAAAAAGAACTGTGAGTGAGGATCCTTTTTTCATCATATTCCTGCCAGCATTTTTTTTTTTTGTATTCCAGTCTTTTCAACATAAATCACTCTATGCATTTCCAGTCTTTTCTTATATGCTATTATATACATAGTATATAATTGTATATGTGTGTGTATTTATATGTGTGTATACACGTATATGTGTGTGTAGATATATACACACACATATATTATAATTGTGTGTGTGTATGTGTGTGTGTGTGTATGGTGTGCTCTTAGGTTACTGGAAAGCTGTCGCTGAGCTTCGCTGGTTCTTTGTCTTGGATACTAACTTTGTATCTGCCATATGCTGTGCAAACATTTCAATTAACTAACTAATTAATTAATTAATCACTCATGCTTTTTGGGGTCACAGCCAGTGATGCTCAGAAATTACTCCTGGCTCTGTCCTTAGGAATTGCTCCTGGTGGTGCTTGAGGGACTGTTGGGTGACCCCTACTGAGCTTTAGGCTCCTGCTACATTTAGCATATGTTAAGAGCTGCTCCCTGCCTTTAGGGAATCTCCAGAGCAGACACAGTGGGAGCTTGGGCAGAATTGGATTGATTTCATAATTTTATATGGCATAAATATCATTATTATGAATCTTGCTTGCTCCAGTTCAATACTCTTCCTATCCCTACGGGTCCGCACGAGGGACGTACATGTAGATATCCCAAGAGTACTTGACTACATTAGATCAACCATAATCAAATTAGTTCTCCTAGTTCAAAAGAGCCATGCAAGTGCACCTCCAGACAAACTGATGTCTCTCTGATTCTAAAAGTAATGCCAAAGAGAATTATTTTGATGAATTTGGACCTTAGTGGGATTTAGAATCTGGAATCAGCTGGCTATATATTCATGGTAAGAAGTATTAATGCCATTCTCCACAAATTACATTCTGAACTGCTTTCTGGTTCAGAGATGCAGCTCCTTCCTGCTCTGCTAGGGAGATTATATCTCAGGGAGTCAGCTCTGGCATTGTGAATCTTGAACCAAAGGGCCCAACTGAAGATTTGCATTTCAATATGGTCATTTACCTGGCTTCCTCTCTAGATAACCCAGCCCTCGTTGGGCTGGCTGGATGTTTTTGGTGGGCTTCTATCCATAAAGTAAGCTAGAGAAAGGGCTTTTTAACCATTTTGGCTCCTTTTTGCCCTCTGCCTCCTCCTCTCTCCGCTCTTTTACCTGTTGGGCCTTAGCACATGGTAGTGGCCATCTTGGCCTAGGACTCTAAACCTACAAGTGACTGGGGCTCAGCTAGGAACCTAAAATCCGGGTTCTCATGTTACTGGATTCTTGAGTCTTTCTCTGTCCACTTGCCACCGATCCCCTTGGGCAGAAGGGGATCCCTATACCCTGCTCCTGGATTTTCACAGGGCACCCAGCGCTCCAACAGGGTACCATATGGGATGCCAGGGATTGAATCCAGGTCAGCTGCATACAAGGCAAATGCCCTTTCCACTGTACTATTGCTCCAGCCCCAAATATTTAATTTTACTCAAGTTTCTTTTGTAAAGAAAGATGTATCACTGTATCACTGTCTTCCCATAGATCATCGATTAGCTCGGGCGGGCACCAGTAACATCTCCATATATCCTGTCACATGCAAAATAGCCCAAGGGCATCTGAAGCTCCAGGAACATAAAGAGCCTCAAACCATTCCATCAGGTCATGGGAATGAGGTCTATACTTGTTACTGGTATTTGGCATATCAAATACGACATGGGTAGCTTGCCAGGCTCTGCCGTGTGGGTGGAATACTCTTGTAGGCCTCAAAACTCGAGCATTTATTGATGAAAGGAAATGAATAGATAAATTAAATTAAATATGGAAGAACAGAGAGAAGTGAGCTGGAGAGGGATGGGATTCATAAACTGAGACAAAGGGGAAGTGCATGTTGATTCACAATGTTGCATACTTAAAACTTATGTAGTATTTGATACAAGGTTAACTCTATAAATAAAGTAGAAGTAGTCTCATTTGTTGCTTTCGTTGTTGTTGCTACTGCCAGTGGAATCCAATCATTGAAATATCTCTAAAGTTCATGTTCTGGAGAGTTTCTATATTTGTGTTTTATGGATTCTATTCATATCTTGAAGACTTTTATTCTCTTTGAATTTGCTTTTTGTGAGGGATCCAGTTTTGGAATTTTGCATATGGTTAACAAATTTTCCGATCATCATTTGCTGAAGTGGTTTTTCTTTTTCTGCTCCTTGCATCCAGCTATTTTGTCTTCTAGTACATGTCTGAGAGTTTATTTCCGGACTCTAGATTCTAATAATAGTGTGCTTGGTGTGTGTTTCAGTATTTCCAAGAGTTGGAAATTACTGTTACCCTGATGCTCTTCAGTCATTGTTGATTATGTATTGTTCAAGATTCTAAAAAGAACTCGAAAGAAGAATGAATCTTATTACTATATTTTTTGACCCCCAGCAGTCTGTGTTCAGGGCTTGCTTTTTTTGGCTCACTGCTCGGGAGGTCACTCCACGTGAGACTCTAGGGACCATACATGGTGCACGCAATGAAACCCAGGTTGCTTATGTGCAGAGTCGGTGCCTTACCTTCTGTACTCTCTTTGGCCCGAGTCTTCATGCTTTATGACTTCCTGCATATTCTGTGCACATCTTTCTCCTTATTCTGGAGTGTGTATCAGATTGTTTTACCTCATTTCTTCAGATTTAACCACTTGTCTACTTTGGGTTGGGATCGCAAGATTCTCTCTATATGGAAGAATTGTATGTTGCCTTTTCCTCCAAATGAGACTGGCCAAAACCTGCTCTTTTGATATTGGTATAATTTTGTTGCTTTCTGTTCTTTAGAATTTAGTCAGTTAAAGAATCAGTGTATCACTGTATCACTGTCTTCCCGGGGCACCAGAAACATCTCCATAGTCCTGTCACAAGCAAGTGAGCCCAAGGGCATCTGCTTGCTCCAGGGACAGGAAGAGCCTCAAACCATTCTTCAGGTCATGGAATTGAGGTCCATAATTGTTGCTAGTTTTTGGCATAAGGGTAGCTTGCCAGGCTCTGCGTGTAGGTGGTATACTTTCAGTAGAAGGTTCTCATCTCCAGCATTTACTAAAGAAACATTTGACAAATGGAAAAAAAAAACATCTAAATGATGAGCAAAACAGAAGCAGAATTTTATAACTTTTTCAGGAAGTAAAAAACTTTGTTAGAGCTTACTTCTTAGTATTTGTAGTTCAGTGTAAATTTTCTGTTGGAATGTTAGTATAGCTGTGCCAGCCAGGGCGGAGATTAGTATTGGGTGGATGCGCCAGGTTTGATAGACAGCATCATCTGTCACAGACCCACAGCTGCTTACGGTACAGCCCAGTCCTGGTCCTTGGACAGTACAGCACTTGAATCTTGAAAAAGACTTCTGCTTTCAGAAGACTGGAGATTGATTATACTGTTTGCTGATGTCACTGAGCAAGTAACAGTGACGATAGGAATTTGAGCCTGCTTGTCTCCAGTGCCTGTGGAGCCATTAGAACAATTTTTGCTTTTGCTTTTTAGGTCACATATGGTGATGCTCAGGGGTAACCTCTGGCTCTGCACCGTGCTGGTGGGGAGGGTGGGGGAATGCGTTGGGGGATTGAATCTGGGTCGACTACCTGCAAAACAAACGCCCTCGCTGCTGTACTATAGCTTTGGCCCCTGAAGCATGATTTCTTTCTTAAATTCAAGAATTAAAAATTTGAATTAAAAAAAATTCTTGACTTTTTTAACTGTTTGTTTTTTTTTAATTTCTTATTCTTCTTTATTATTTATGGAATACATTTAATTTCATGATTCAGAAGTTATACATATGGAGAAAATTTTGAATAGGAACCAGAAAAATATATAGGTGTTTTATATTAATTCTTAATGTTTATTTGTTTTTGAGGGGAGGGCCTCCTAAACACTCTCAGAAGGCCCAGGGTCCCTCCTTTTTTTTCCCCAGCCAACTAGGCCAGTAGGACAGTGTAAGGATGCAAAGATGTTAGGGTCACCTGTGCTACATGTCCAGGGATGCTCATGACCTGGCTGGAGTGGGCCACATGTGTCAGGCATGCGGCTTAACCCCTGTTCTATCTCACTGCATTCCCACCTTGGTCTCTGTTTTCTTGTGTATGTATTTCATCTGGGCTTAACAAGCTCATGTCCCTACCCCGTTTTTATCCACACCCACACCCCTTCTTTGGCATATGGAACGTTTTTTGTAACAGATCAACTGAAATATCTTTGCCTCGCCAATGACATTTTCTGGATCTACTGATTATTTTTCCTGATTATATTTACAAGATCTTTTTATTGGGGCTCGTGGAGCACTTGAATTATTACTAACACTATAAAGAATGTTGTGGGGTCCTGTGCTCTTTGTCTGGCTGAGTGGTATTTCAGTGCTGACACTGATAGTACGCAGCCAGAGATGCTGGGGGGTCTCTCTAGGGTTTTTTTTTTTTTTTCTTTTTTGGGTTACACTCGGCAATGCTCAGGGGGTTACTCCTGGCACTGCTCAGGGGACCATATGGGATGCCAGGGATCAAACCCTGGTCCGCCTGGAGTGCAAGGCGAATGCCCTACCTGCTATGCTATTGCTCCGGCCCCTCTCTAGGTTTTCAAGGCTTGATTTTTTCTTTCTCTGTAGCTTCTGTTCTCTAATATCTATCCTATCCTAGAGCGTATAGCTGTCATGGCTTCCCTAAATTTCCATTTTGTTATCCACCACTCTCAACAACCACCAAACATTTGATCTGGTTTGCTGCATCTGGGGCAGATGTTGGAACCTTCTGATCTGCTTTTCTTTTCTTTTAGAGATGGAAGAATGGTTTCCGTTTCAGACACACGGTCAGATCAGAAACAAATCCTCTTACTACAGTTTCAGTTTTCTGATGTAGGCGACATTACATTCATCAGAGACTCAAGTGGGATTCTTCTTTTGGAGAGCTTTCTAGCCCTTTAGGCCCAGACATTTCTTCCCTGGATGTTGTCCATCTTCCAGCTGTCAGGAATGTGAACCTTTCTTTTGGAAAACAAAATATGAAAGTTTTCCTCAATTTGTCACTGGTCTTTTTTATACTTTGAATGCTGATTGCTCTCCACAAAGTGAAAGGTGACTCGAAGAGACTTGAGAGTGAACAGTTGAGATGCAATTAAGGTGATCTATAGATAATATAGTAGAAGTTAAGGAGAAAAGACTAATGGGAATAATTTTAATAAAAAATGGCTCATTTTTGTTCGTAATTGTTAGAGAAAGATCTTGTATTTAAATTGTTCCAATATAGATATGTATAAAGAAAAATCATGGACCATTGGGAATGAGTCTGAGTAGATGTTTTGACATTTTTTGTTCTCACAAAGCATAATTTAAAAGTGTAAACATGGAAAAATCTACTGGAAGTTATAATGATTTTTTTTCTGATGTTTTATTTAAAAAATGTTTTAGAGCCTTGCTTCCTGTTTTTACATCACAAGTCTAAAAAAGGACCTCCCCGTCAAGCCAAATATGCCATCCATTGTATTCATGCAATATTTTCTAGTAAGGAAACCCAGTTTGCACAGATATTTGAGGTAAAGAACATTTCATTTAATATGTTACAGTTAAAAAGCAAATGATGATTCTACAGAATGTCCACCTTTGGAATTGCATCATATTATGGTATATATTTTCAGAATTTGGATCAGTTGTGGTTAAAATGTTAAAAACATCTGCTTATTCAGAAATCAAACAGTTTAACATTATTTGACATGTTGGTATTTGGAAATATTTTTATTAGTAATTAGACATAAAAATCATGTTTGTAGAAAGTTCTTGGTCTGATTACTTGTAGATCTAAAAGTAAAACACTAAAGTTTCTGAGATACTGGAACTTAGAGTTTTATAACTACTGATGCTGAATGAATTATTTGATTCTGTGTCAGATAGAAAGTGTCTTTCAAAATATGTTTAAGCCTTAGAGATAGTATAGCTGGCAAGGTGCTTGCTCTTCATGCAGCTCACCTGGGTTTTCTCCCCAGTATCTTATGTTTCTCCTGAGTTCTGCCAGGAGTGATCCTTTAGCAGAGCCAGAAATATGCTATGAGCACTGCTGAGTATGGTCTCCAAAGCCAAACCAATTAAAAAAAAAAAAAGACAAAACAAAATGTAGTTAGCGGTTTCCTCTATACTATTTAGAAACATGATAGTTTTATTGCAGTAATATAAATTATAGAAAACTTACTCTTATTGCAAATAGAAGCTAAGCAAAAGATCTATAAAATCCTAATATATAATTTTAGTTAGAGACTTCAGATCATGTTGGAAATAATGGTGAAGCTTACTGTATATTCCTGTACGTCTTTTTTAGAGACGTTTGCTAACTTTGTCATGTTTTAATGTATATTAAGATCTCAAAGATGAAAAACTTTCAGGTTATCAGTTGTAGGTACCATATAATTTATTTAACATTTTGTGTATTTTGAGATAGCAATATTTTCTGTAGTCTGTTTTGTATAGGAGAATGATTTCGGTGAACTCATGTTCATCTATAGAAAATATTTTTTAATTAATCTTTTTATTTCTTCTAATGGTAATGGGGAAGTGCTAATAATAGGACACTTGTACGGTACTGTGTTTTCATGATGATATTATGCTATTTCTCAAATGTATAAAATTATACTTAAAGCTTTTATTGTTATAGTACATCTTTATTAGACCATAACCTCTTAATCCTCCTAGTGTGATAAACAAGCTTGGTTTTTTTTTTTTTTTTTTTGAAAAAAGCTTTTTTTTTTTTCCTTTTCTTTCTTTCTTTCTTTTTTTCTTTTTGGGTCACTCCTGGCAATGCTCAGGGGTTAGCTCTGCACTCACGAATGATTCCTGGCGGTGCACAGGATGCTGGGGATCAAACCCAGGTTGTCCACATGCAAGACAACTACCCTACCTGCTGTGCTGTCGTTCTGGCATAAGGATATTTGGCTTTCATGAGATTACCTAGGGGTTGGCCAATTATTTTGCCTTTTCCGTTGTTACAACTTTCTAGTCCTATTATTGTAATATGGGATATCATTGTGCTCTTAAAATAATAGGAAAAATACTATGAGATTTTTGTTAAATATAAACTAGCTGGACACACTGATAGCAGAACAAAAGAAAAATCATGTACATATATCTTAAAATATATATTTTTATTATGTTAAGCTTTACATTGCTCTGATATGTTGGAAAAGTCTAATTTTTAAAAATTTATTGGTGCTAGAGCAGTAATACAGCAGGTAGGGTGTTTGCCTTGCATTCGACTGACCCAGATTCAATCTCTGGCATCCTATGTAGTGCCTCGAACTCTTGAGCACAGAGACAGGAGTAACTCCTGAGCATTGCTGGGTATGACCCACCCAAATAACTTAAAATTATTTTTAATTTTGGGTCTCCAAAATAGTGGTCAGGGAGTAGGGCACTGATTAGGTGTGAGAACTGGGGAGCCATTCTTGGTTTTTGACGTCATGCCAGTTTCTGGTCCTATGGGGGTACCAATGTCAGGGATTTAGCTTTGGCTCCATTCAGCCTTTTGACTTACTTGACAGCCTTTTTCTTTTTTTTTCCCCTGTGATGCCAGAAATTGAATCAAGGGCCTCATTCCATCAAAGCAAGTGCTTCATACATTCCTGCCCCAGAATAGAATAATTTTGTTATTATTTTTTAAGCCTATGTGTTATTCTACAGCAATATGTAAACACTCCATTATTTTGTCGTAGTAAAATATATATTAACAGTTGGGCATACTATCAGAGTAATGAGAATAATTTATTAGTTATGGTTCTTATTTTATGCTATAAAGTGCATAAGAAATAAGTATTTAACAAATGGTTATTTCTTGCTCCTAAAAATCCAGTTGTGTGTCTGGCATTCTAATCAGTACTTTAGGCACAGACTTTCTAAACTAGGGACTTCTCCAAAGCTCTCTGGATCCTTGGCATTAAGCCAGCCAGTGAGTATAGAAAAAATATACCTGCCTCACTAAGAACATGGCATGTTTATACTCACTTTGACTCCCATTTTGCTAGCTAGAATTTATTCGTGCATCTTTGCTTAACTGCCATGAAAGTAGTTGGCAGGCATTAGCTTCCTTATTTTCACAGAAAAATAGGACACAAGTGGAGTATTAGTGAGTCCCAGTTTTCTTTAACATAGTCATATATGGGTTGTAAAATACATGACACTTGGTCTCTATGCCAAGATGCTGCTGTTGCCTGTCTCTAAGTGTAACTTGAAAACAGAAAACATCTATGCATTGTACCTTCTAGGCACGAACAGTGGAAGTTTAGACAAAGCTTGAGTTCTTGCATACCATGGATATGTATTAAAACTTTAGAATTTTTTAAAATTTGAAGATAAAACATGATGAATTATTTCTGTGTCTATAATAGAGTTGAATTTATTTTCTACTAATTTTCAGCCTCTGCATAAAAGTCTAGATCCCAGCAATCTGGAACATCTCATAACACCTTTAGTTACTATTGGTCACATCGCACTCCTTGCCCCTGACCAGTTTGCTGCTCCTCTGAAATCTTTGGTAGCTACTTTCATCGTGAAAGATCTTCTCATGAATGATCGGGTAATTATATACTTTATGTTATTTTTCTGAAGTTTAATAACAAAGAAGCAATACGACATTTAACCCCTAGCCTTTCTGATTTTATTTTCTTATTTTTTAAAAAGCATGTTAGGGCTGGAGCGATAGCCCAGCGGGTAGGGCGCTTGCCTTGCATGCGGTTGGCTCTGCCGGCCCGGGTTTGATCCTCGGCATCGCATATGGTCCCCCGAGCACCGCCAGGAGTAATTCCTGAGTGCCAGGAGTGACCCCTGAGCATTGCAGGGTGTGACCCAAAAAAGCAAAAAAAAAATTAAAAAAAAATAAAAAGCATGTTAAAAATAAGATGGAAACATCGTTAAGGTTGTGAACAGACTTTCTCATCTGATACTTTGTGAACTGTAAAGTGCTTTATGTATTTATTTTTTGACATCTACTTAGTTCACAGTATGGTTGTCATAGTAATGGTTGTCTTCCTCTCCCTGCTGCACCCCCCAACCCCCACCTCCCATGATTGAGAGTTAAATAACCTCTGGAACAAAATATTGGGAAAGAAATGATTTTCATCACTTCAGTTTGTGACTGTTTGGGATAGGGAAGCAATTGAGTCTGGGAGAGTTAACTCATTAGTCACATAGGATTTTTTGCATGTGTGTGTATAAATTTACATATAGACACCTACATAACCATTAATTTCCTGTCACTACAGTACTGTGTTCTCTGGAGAACTGAATGAAGTTAGGTGTCTTTCTTTTTTCTTTCTTTCTTTCTTTCTTTCTTTCTTTCTTTCTTTCTTTCTTTCTTTCTTTCTTTCTTTCTTTTTTTTTTTTTTTGCTTTTTTGGGTCACACCCCGCAATGCTCAGGGGTTTCTCCTGGCACTGCACTCAGGAATTACTCCTGGCGGTGCTCAGGGGGACCATATGGGATGCCGAGGATTGAACCTGGACTGGCATGGGCCAGCCGTGCAAGGCAAATGCCCTACCCGCTGGGCTATTGCTCTGGCCCCTATGTGTCTTTCTTAAAGTGTAGTTTAGGGTAGGAGGAGAGATGGTACAGGAATTAAGGCACATGCAGCCAACCTGCTTCATTTCCTGGTAACTCATGTTCCCCTGAGCATCTCAGGTATAGTCCTGGAGACCCCGAGCACCTCAGGAGTGGCCTGTACCCTTCCTTGCATAGAAAGACTAGGTTGCTTGGCTAAAAAGTGTCAGGAGGATACACTTTCCCCTGTATAGTGTAAAATCTTAAAATGTATTATTGTATTCCATATCCCTTCATAGTTTTCTTTCCTAGTATATGCTTTTTTTTTTTTTTTTTTGCTTTTTGGGTCACACACGGCAATGCTCAGAGATCCTGGCTCTGCACTCAGGAATTACTCCTGGCGGTGCTTGGGGACCATATGGGATGCTGGGGATCGAACCTGGGCCGGCACAGCCAGCCGCTGCAAGGCAAACACCCTATCCGCTGGACTATCGCCCGGCCCCTCCTAGTATATGTTTTAAATAGTGCTAATACTTAAACTTAATTTGATGATGAAAAAGTAGTTTATGGGGAAAGTAGTCAAAGTTGTTATATAGTCAAAGTCTATATTATTGGGTAATGGTTTGGCTCTTTAACTTGAGTGATCGGAGCACTATGATTTGGAGATGGAAGCCTTCTTTAAGTGCCTTTGGTTACTAGTCCTGAGCTATTTTTTTAGCCTTTCTAGAGAAAACCTTTGGCGAGTATTTCCTTCTGTGTTGCGGAAATGTGCAAGATCTCTAACTTTTATGTTTTGTTTTTGTGCCACACCCAGCAGTAGTTGGGCCTCACTCCTGGTTTTGCACCCAGGGTTTAATCTTGGAAGTCTTGGGGGACGATACTGGGTGCTGTGGATCAAGCCCAGGTTGACCACGCAGGGAAAGTGCCTTACCTGCAGTACTTTCTCTCTGGCCCCAAGTCACTTGTTTTAAAAAGTCTCCTCTGGTGCATTTGGGGTCGCTTCTTTCCTTCCTGTGCTCAGAGAAAATGATGTTCCTGGGATACAACCTGAGTATCAACTCGTTTCTTCCTTTTCTTTTTTAAATTGGCGTGTTGTATTCTGAAATTGTATGTTTTCTAGTATCTTTAACTGTAAACCTTTCATTTTTTTTTTAACTGCTCAAGATTTTGTATATATCTTCCCTTTGTTTGGCTTCATCGATTATTTTGTTTGTTTGTTTGCTTTGTCTTGGGGTCACCTCCAGAGCTATTCTTGGAGAACCGTGGGGGGGAAGGGGTGCTTCAAACCTATAGTTTCCATAAGCAAGGCTTATGGAATAGCACTCTGATTCATTTCCTCAGTTTTTCCATTGATGTAGACCTTAGCCCTTGCCAGTGTCCTTGGGCTGATTGGTATTTCAAAGGGGGCTAAGGAAAAGATTAAAGTGATTCGGCTTTATACCTAGGAATTGATGATGGATATGCAGATTCTGTGTGGTGCTAGTGAAGATACTTCTCTAAACTTTTTTTTTTCTTCTTTTCGGGTCACACCCGTCCATGGGGGTTACTCCTGGCTCTGCATTCAGGAATTACTCCCTGGCAGTGCTTGGGGACCATATGGGCTTGAACCCAGGTTGACCGTGGTGCAAGGCAAATGCCCTCCCGCTGTGCTATCGCTCCCGGCCCATCAACTCTTAATAGTAATGTTAGATTAGGTATTTTAGACAAATTGATTTTCATTGCAAATGTTTTATTCACTAAGAATTAAACATCCATGTTTCAAAGTTCTTGATTTTTTGCTTAGCTTCCAGGGAAAAAGACAACAAAACTTTGGGTTCCAGATGAAGAAGTTTCACCAGAGACAATGGTTAAAGTGAGTAATATTCATAGATCTTTCACTTTCAGGGTGAATGTTGGGAATCAGCCCCGGTGCCTCATGCAAGAGGCTCGGAACATGTCTAGCTGCTGAGCTACATCCCAAGATCTGTTAATTTTGGCATACTAATACACTGTATAATTATATACAATTATATACAATTATATACAATTCTAACGGTTGTTAGAATTTCTCCTAATGGGGTTGGAAGATAGGTCAGGTGCATGCATATGAGGGTCTGAATTCAGTCCTCTGCATTGTGTGGCCCTCCCCCGTATTCCCAGCACTGCCTGGGTTTTATTTGGGAGATCCCTGAGTACCACTAAGGTGCTCCTCACAGTGACTTTGGGCCAGAATTTCTTCATCGCCAGATCTCCTAGCACTGAACCCTTTTGACTGGCTGCGCTTTTGCTGGGATTGGCTGCTGTTAACTCTCCTTTGCTTTTCTGTGCTTCTCCCATCCGAACTTTATTCCTATTACAAAGATAGGACTATTAAAACCACTCAAGGCAGGGGACATGGTGGGGAGGTTGTTAGTCTCCTGTCAATAAAGATAGTCATCCAGGTTTTAAAACTTTTATGTGATTTGATAAAAATTTTGGTTTTTAAACTGTATGCATAAGAATGTTAAAAGTATTGATTTTTCTAAAATCATTGATAATTGGCACTATAGACTTTATTTCAACACATTGCCCAAGATGTAAAGATCTGGACTCCACAGCTCCTCAGAGCTCCACCCAAGAGAAAAGCCGATCTCTCCCCATTGCGGTTCATCAGTAAATGCATGCGATGAGAACCTACTGCTGAGAGTGTACCACCCACACGGCAGAGCCTGGCAAGCTACTCATGTTGTATTTGATATGCCAAAAAACCAGTAACAATTATAGACCTCTTTCCTGTGACCTGAAGGAATGGTTTGAGGCTCTTCGTGTTCCTGGAGCCAGCAGATGCCCTTGGGCTACACTGGCTCATGACAGGAGGTGTTACTGGTGCCCACTTGAGCAAATCGATGAACAATGGGAAGACAAGTGATACAAGTGACACAAGTGATTGATAATTGGCACTATAGATTTTATTTCAACACACTGCCCAAGATGTAAAGGCTAGTTGTTGGCCCTTTAAGAGATTTGAGAGATCCCTTAAAGGAATGGCTTTTGTTTCTTTTAATGGGCGATATCTAAATTATGGGGACATATAAAAGTTGGAAAAATCAGTTGAGGAGTCAGTTGAAACTAGGTTCTCAGCCTGAGTGGCAGGAGTTGGAGAAGTAGAGCGCCTCACGTGACAGGATAGAGTTAGAGGAGCATAAAGAAGGGTTAGCTGAGCTTGCTTAGGGGCAGAGCAAGGAAATAGTTTGAAGAAAGTATAAAAGGGAGTTCAGAACCTCTGGACTGGTTCTGTACTTAATACTTTCAGTCAGCCAGCCACACAACTGTAAATTGGGAGCTAGTTATAGTTCATTATTTTATCAAATATCTATATGTGTAAATAGTAGTAAGAGACCTATTTAAAATGGTATTTCAGCTTTAGCTTCTGATGGTGCTTCTATATCATGGATAGCAGCCTTTCCATTAGCGTTATTGAGTGATGTTTGATGCTTTGAGTTTTATTTAATTCTGTTTTCTCAGCATTGTTTTGTAGCAGCAGTTTTGTTTAGGTGAGCAGAACTGACATAGAAGGCAGTTACATTTGCACTAAAATTCATGCTTCCAGAGTGGCCCAGGGAAAGGCTGTTATAAGTGTGTGTCACATGCCAGTGTCAAGACCCATCAGCTCCTGGACCTTAGATCTAGAAATAAAGCTAAGGAAATGTATGGCAAGGAAATCCTCTGTGGCCCTCCAAAAATAATATTGTAAACATTAGATTCCTGGTTTTAAAGTACCAAAGGTAGGGTGAATGGGAGAGATGTCCTCTCAGGCACAAACGTTGGACTGTGCTGCTGCAAACTTAACTTGTTTTTGTCTTTATTTTTTCATTTTATTTATTTATGTTATTATTGTTGTTGTTGTTGTTGTTGTTGTTGTTGTTATTATTATTATTATTATTATTATTATTATTATTATTATATTTTGCTTTTTTGGGTCATACCCGGCAATGCTCAGGGATTTTTCCTGGCTCTGCACTCAGGAATTACTCCTGGCGGTGCTCAGGGGACCATCTGGGATGCCGGGTATCGAACCCAGGCTGGCACGGGCTGGCCACGCAAGGCAAACGCCCTACCCGCTGGGCTATCGCCCCTGTTTTTGTTTTTAATTCAACTGAACTCTTTGAACTAGGAAAGTTAGCATGATAGTATTATGGAATATACATTTTGGGAAATATTTTTTTTTTAAAACCAGAATGAACCAGTCTTTCAATCATTCCTTTCAACTTGCTAGAAGGGTAAGATAATTTTGGGGGGGGGTTGGGGTACCCCGGCTTTACTCAGGGCTCTGTGCTCAGGGATCACTCGTGGTGCTGGGGGTCAAACTGCATGCAAAGCAATCAGCATCTTGACCTCTGTGCTCTCTCCAGCCCCCTTGAGAGGTCATTTATTATTTTTTGTCATATTTACTTTTAAATTTCTAGATTATTTTCATTTCCTTTTCTTAAAAATAGTAGATCTTCATTTTTAAAAGATTGAGAGTGAATTTTGTTGAAATACAGCACTGTCTTGTCAATGTCTTTTAAATAGATTCAGGCTATTAAAATGATGGTTCGGTGGCTTCTTGGAATGAAAAATAATCACAGTAAATCAGGAACTTCTACATTAAGGTTGCTAACAACAATACTGCATAGTGACGGAGACTTGACAGAGCAAGGGAAGATCAGGTGTGTAATTGCTCTTCCGTTCCCCCCACCTTCCTTTCTCTTGTGGAGAACACGCGTAATGGGCAGTGAGGGTGGGGGTGCGACACTGAGATTCTGAGGGTCCTGCTCTGTGTGGTTGGAGTTCTCATCAGGACTCCTGCTGCTGCTGTTTAGCTGCACAGGGCCATACGCACACACACACACACACACACACACACACACACACACACACACACACACACAAACTGCCTTCCCTGCCTCTTCTCTCCCCCGCCCCAATGAATTCATGGTTTCATGCTTCCAAGCCAGGTACTTTCGTCACTGGAGCAATTCAAGTCCCCCTTTAGTCACTATCATAAAGAGTCTATGGATTGTATTATATATGAGCATCTGGTGTCATTTTTGGGTGGTGGGGCGAGGGTCAAGGGTTGGGTCACAGCTGGCAATGCTCGGTGCTTATTCAATGCTGTGTTCAGGGGACCATATATGGTACCAGCAAGCGTAACTGGGGTTGGCTGCCTATAAGACAAGTGTCTGCTGTCTTGCTTCCCTTCTTAAAAACACAAAACAAAACTAGTGTTGGCTTATAGATACGTTTGGGCAGGGATGGGGGCTAGTAAATTCTCTTCTGTTCATGGTTATTTCAAAGTGGCAGTCACATTTTTTGGTAGAGGGTACTATTATACAATGTAGGTATTTAAACCATGGATACCTACCATGGTTTTCAGTAACTAATGTGAAAATATTAGCATACTGATTAGTAGTTGATGTTTTGTGTACTTGGTTTCTTTTTTTTTTTTTTTTTTTTCTGGAGAGGGAGTGGGTGTTGGGCCACAGCCATTCTTGGCTCTGTGCTAAGTTGTGTGCCTTGGAGTGTTGTGGTGTGTGGTGCTGGAGAAACAGAAAGGGTCTGTTGTTCAGGGCAAGTACCAGACATGCTATATTGTCCCTGAGGCCCTACATTTTTGTTACAGTCTAAAGGAAAAGGAGCAGACTAATTTAAGGCAAACTATTTCATCTGTTCCCCAAATATAAATATTTGCAAAGTTCAGCATTTTAGTTGGTATACTCTCTCAACATGCCTACTCTAGGGGATGGAGATAGTGCGGTGGTTAGGGTGTATGCCTAGCATGACACCTGATTCCTTACACTTCATTTCCCTCAAGCATATTGGGGTGCACTCTTGGAGGCCTCCAGTACCACCGGACTGGCCGGGAAGGCCTGGCACTGCAGAGAGAAAGTAGCCCCACAGTCTGAGAGACTCACACTGAATTATTGACCTGGTTACTCTGAGCCCCACTTAGGAACCCCAGCCGCCAAAAAGAACTATACCTTATGCTATTTATAGAGTGATTTTCTTTGAAGGCCGTAGTGTATCCACTGGAGTCTGTATAAAATCCTGATTTTCCGAGTGGAGAGCTGACCGAGTAATAGGGCACATGTCCATGTCTAGAGTGCTCAGTGCATGGACAGGAGCCCATCATCCAGAGCTCATGTCCATGTCTAGAGTGCTTGGTGCCTGGACAGAAGCCCATCATGCAGAGCACATGTCCATGTCTAGAGTGTTATTTGCCCAGACAGGAGCCCGTCGTGCGTGGCTCCCCAGATACTCTGGAATAGTTCACCCAGAGTTCTTATGAATGATGTTTTTGTTAATATATTTTAGAAATCGAATTTACTTTCTTTCTTCCTTTCTTATTTTTCAGCAAACCAGATATGTCCCGTCTGAGGCTTGCTGCTGGAAGCGCCATTGTGAAACTGGCACAGGAACCCTGTTACCATGAAATCATCACATTAGAACAGTACCAGCTGTGTGCATTAGCTATCAATGTAAGGAAAAGGGCTTACAGAAAATGTCTTGCATGTTATGGTGTTTGACTTTTAGAAACAAAAGGTCCACCCTGATATGAGAGAGAAGTAATCTTGACTACTTATGGCTTCTTTTGAAAATGTAATATTTGAGAAAAAATGTCTTGAGTTCTAAAACTGTACTTTTGAGTTTCAGTTGCTAACACTTTTATGTTGTTCTTTAAAGTCTCCACAATTACTGGATTAGCAAACACTGAACTGTTACACCTAAGGGAAACTCAGCAGTGACTCTGCAGGTTGTGGTCATGTTTTTATCAGTTAAACAATCTATAACCTTGTGCACTGTTTCTTAGGAAAGATGTGATAGATAGCTGTTTCATTAACATTGAATGGCGTAGAGCACTGCAGCTCATGCCCGAGTGAAACTGAACCTAGCAATGCATTTTTTCCATAAGGTACATCACAGCCTTCTTGCACTTAGAAACACTGAATAGAACTTTGGCATTACAGTAGAGAAGTTCTTAAAAATGATTATCACCAACAGAAAGTACCATGTTGTGAAAACTGGCAGTAAATGGATCTAAGGAGGCAGCACGTTAGCCTTAGTCTCAGTTGGAATATGTTGGCAGCTCCCATCTTACTCTGCACATTTACCTGCAGCTCAAGTACAGTGTTAGGACTATTTGTTTGAATTACAAATTTTAAAATAAGTTTCAAATTTGGTATCTATTGAGGATTTATTTTGTTCTTGGAAGAAAAATATTTAAATTTGTGTCAGGCAGAATCCTTTCTTATTGAGAAATTTTGAGTGTTTGGATTATTAGCAGTGGCACTGATTCATAGGCTGAATTTTTTTTTTCTGGTAATGCGTGATGATGCTCTGGGGAATCACATGATGTCAGGAATCCAGATCAGGGGCATCAACAGAATGTACTCCAGTTTTTGAGGTTTCCCTCATATTTCCATCCTTCAAGATTTTATATTAGAGTTACATAATAATTAAATTATTAATCATTTTTGAAACATTTTGTAGCATTGTTAAGAATGCTAAAGAGAAAATCTTTGCTAATAAATATGATATTCAGTGTGGGTTTTTTTTGTGTCATTTAGTTATGTTATACTTGTTTTTCTGTTTTAAAGTAAGTTTTTGTGTTCTAAGTAGTCTTAGATTGAAGAGTTTGATATTTATTTCGAGAGTTATTTTATTGTATCTCTACTTTCCTGTTTACTAAAAAACTACTGTTATTGTTAGCCTCTAAACAGTGTCTGTGCTGTAGTAAGAGCAAACAGGCCGAGCATCCAGCTCACAGTTACTGCACAAGCACAGTATCACAAAAAATTTGTGTTATGTTGCTTTTTTTTAGTAGGCAGCTGAGGGGACCTTTCTAGGAGTGCTTAGGGGCCTTGTGTGACCAGCTTTGTGGGCTATACTTGAAGTGCTCAGGACCCGTGGTGCTGAGGACCACCAGGGTGGCAGCTGCTGATCCTTTGGGGCTGTAAGCAGGACTGAAGATACAACTCAGGGCATACGCTCAGCTCTCTGAGCGGTCTCTTTAGACCTGTTTTGCTGCCTTAATTACTAAATGTACAGGGTGAACATTCAGCTTGCCTAAAGTTTCACATGGGTTTCCTTATTCGCAGAAGGGTTCCACACCTAGCAGGGGGCCTTTCTCTCAGTGCGGCCAGTACTGATCTTGCTCTCTTTAGCACGGAAACCCACACTTGAAGCCCTTGTGCTGTCTCCCGTGTACCTAAGATAGTTTGAGTTTGCAGATTGCTTTGCAGTTCTGTTTTATCGTGGAACATGTGTTACTGGTTAAAATTTAATTATTAGTATGTTCTCACAACTTGAAAAATATTCTAAATAAAACTTTCCTCAAAGTCTTGTTTCTTTACATCACATTTCTAACTCTTCATTTTGAACCTCCCAGATCTCAGGAAAGTAATCTAAATCTGCCTCAGTCCTATTTTTTCAATCCAGCCCCTATTTTTCAATCCTCATACTCCTCATTGTTCATGTTTTGGCATTTGTCTTCCTTCTTTTCTTTTTTTTTTTTTTTTTTTCCTTTTTGCTTTTTTGGGTCACACCCGGCAATGCTCAGGGGTTTCTCCAGGCTCTGCACTCAGGAATTACTCCTGGCGGTGTTCGGGTGACCATATGGGATGCTGGGGATCGAACCCGGTCTGGCACAGGCCGGCCATGTGCAAGGCAAACACCCTACCCGCTGGGCTATTGCTCTGACCCCTGTCTTCCTTATTTTCCAGAAGTGCTGTTACATTCCTGAAATATACTGATCTTCCTTTTCATGGAGTCTACTCTTAATGGTATCATTTGACAGAGTTACTTCTTTTTTCTTGAAACAGATGTCTTTGGTTTCTCTCATTTTTTGTTTTGTTTTCCTGGCTGTTTTTTCTTTTTATTCTTACTTTTTTTTTTATTATTATACTACCATGCGATATACAGTTAAAAAGATGTTCATGATTGGGTTTGAGTCATACATTGTTCTGGCACCCGTCCCTCCACCAGTGCCCCTATTCTCACCACCAGTGTCCCCAAATTCCCTCCCCAGCCTGCCTCTATAGCAGGTACACTCTCTCTCTCTCTCTCTCTCTCTCTCTCTCTCTCTCTCTCTCTCTCACACACACACACACACATTGTGGCTTGCTCTACAGACATTTAAGGATTATCATGTACATCCCTTTGTGTACAGTCAGTGCTTAGTTCTGTTCTGGCGTTATCATTTCCCACAATTTGTAGAACACCAGTATATATTTATATCCCTCTAATGAATGCAGTCATTCTGTATCTGTCCCTTACCTTCTGACTAATTTCACTCAGCACGATAATCTCCATGTCTATCCATTTTCAGGTAAATTTCATGACTTCTTTTCTGACAGCTGCATGGTATTCCTTTTGTAGATGTACCATAGTTTCTTTAATCAGCCTTCTGTTCTTGGGCATTCGGGTTGTTTCCAGATTCTGGCTATTGTGAATAGTGCTGCGATGAATATAGAAGTGCAGATAGTGTTTTTTCTGTGTGTTTTGGGTCTCCAGGTTATATTCCCATGAGTGGTATTGCTGGGTCAAATGGGACCTCATCTATAATATCTATAAATTAGATATATTATAGATATTTTATAATATCTATATTAATATATAAACTAGATATTATAGATATTATAAGCTATAATACCTAGTTTTTGGAGGGATGTCCATATTGTTTTCCAAAAGGGCTGGACCAGTCGGTGCTCCCCACTAACAGTGAATAAGAGTTCCTTTCTCCCTATATACATGCCAGCACTGGTTGCTTTTGGCTCTTTTGGATGTGTGCCAGTCTCTGGTGTGAAATGATATCTCATTGTTGTTTTGATTTGCATCTACCTGATGATTAATGATGAAGTTTTTCTTTAAAAAAATTTCATTTTTTTTTCTGCCTTTTTGGTTCACACCTGGCGGTGCTCAGGGGTTACTCCTGGCTCTTCGCTCAGGAATTACTCCTGGCGGTGCTTGGGGGACCATATCGGATGCTGGGGATCGAACCCGGGTTGGCCGTGGTGCAAGGCAAACACCCTATCTGCTGTGCTATCGCTCCAGTCCCTTAAAAATGTCTAATTAAAAAAAAATTAGGCCACACTCTACAGTGCTGGGGCCACTCCTGCTTTGTGCTCAGGTGACCGTGTGGTGCTCTGGCTCTCTTTAAACATGTGTTCAGTGAGACCCTCCAAGAACAGCTTTCCCACTCAGCCACTGTTCTTGGGGCGTCACATTTTCCTTGTTGGCAGCACCTTTATTAGCATCAATGTTTATTTTCCCCAAAATATCTGATCCCACTTTAAGTGCTGAACAGAATTTTCATACCTTTATGTGCTATGAATGTAAGCTGAAATTAATAATCTTCTTTCCATATGTTCTTTGCTGACGTAAAGAGCCTCAGTAAACCTTTTAAAAAGTTATTGGGGCGGAGTGATAGCCCAGCGGGTAGGGTGTTTGCCTTGTGCGCAGCGATCCCCGGCATCCCATATGGTCCCCCGAGCACCGCCAGGGGTAATTCCTGAGTGCAGAGCCAGGAGAAACCCCTGAGCATTGCCAGGTGTGACCCAAAAAGCAAAAAAAAAAAAAAAAAAAAAAAAAAAGTTATTTAGACCCAAGCATGTTACAGATATTGAACTATTTGGTTATCTTTTGCACCTCACTGCAAAAGTGCAGCTACTTCTCGCCTGTGAAAGAATTGTAGGGGAATCTTTTGTATTCACATTTCCCCCACAATTCTTACTGTTTTAATCATCAGTAACTTTCATTTAGACTCCTAGGGTGGACTAAATTTGTTACTGAATAAGTTTCTTCATCACAGTTCTGATCAAGTCATTCCCTGGTCTGAAATATTTTGGGACACCCTTTTTCCCCCTTGAACAATGCCCAGCATTGCTCTGGGTCTACCCCTGGCACAGTATTTAGAGTTTGCTCTGACTGTCATAGGTATCACATCTGGCCTTCCAGAATGCAATGTGTATGCCTCAGCCTGTCTTGCTATCTTCCTGGCCCTTGAGTACATTTTTTTTTTCCGCTTTCTTGGGATCACAACCGGTGATGCTCAGGGGTTACTCCTAGTTCTTCGCTCAGGAATTACTCCCTGGCAGTGCTTGGGGAACCATATGGGGTGCTGGGAATCAAACTTGGGTCGGCCTCATGCAAGGCCCTACCCACTCTGCTATCACTCCGACCCCTTGGGTACTTTTTTTTTTGCTTTTTGGGTCACATCTGGCGATGCTCAGGTGTTACTCCTGGCTCTTCGCTTAGGAATTACTCATGCAGAGCTCGGGGACACATGGGATGCCGAGGATCGAACCCTTGGGTACATTCTTAAATAGAAGGAATATCACATACCACATATTGTACCTTATTTTAAAAAATTTTATGGACCCAAAAAATAAGTTCCCTTTATCTACCTTCAATTTGGTGAAGCTGAACAATTTTTTTTTTTTTTTTTTTTTGCTTTTTTGGGTCACACCCGGCGATGCTCAGGGGTTACTCCTGGCTCTGCACTCAGGAATTACTCCTGGCGGTGCTCGGGGACCATATGGGATGCCGGGATCGAACCCTGGCCGGCATGGGCCGCCGCGTGCAAGGCAAGCGCCCTACCCGCTGGGCTATCGCTCCGGCCCTGAACAATTTTCTTTTCTTCTTTTTCTTCTTGGGTCATACCCAGCAATGCTCAGGGGTTACTCCTGGCTCTGCACTCAGGAATTACTCTTGGCAATGCATGGGGGACCATACAGGATGCTGTGAGTTGAACCCAGGTCAGCCTCCTGCAAGGCAAATTCCTTACCTGCTGTGTTATTGTTCCAGCCCCTCATTTACTTTTATATACCTGTAGTAGCTGCTTTTAATTTTATTCTTACCTTTCCATTTCTTCATACCCAAGCCAACCTCAGATAGAGCCTTGGTGTGTACTTGGGCCTCATTGATTCTCTGTGGCGGTTAATTGTAGACTTCTGATAGAATTGTGCCTGATTTTATTTTTTGTGTACCTGTAGCTTAACACTCTTGAGGTCTTGAAGACTATATTGTTACTATTTTACTTTTCGTGTTGCTTTTTGAGTGCCTACTTGTTTGAATAAGGCATGAGACTGTTGGTCTAACTCAGGAGTTCCCCACAAGTCAGGCTCCTGCTATCCACTACTTCCCCCTGTGGCTTGGAGGCTCTGCTGACAGGTTTGAGTAGCAAGTACATCTGGAATCTTTTTTCTCTCTCTCTTTTTTTTTTTTTTTGCTTTTTCAATCACACCACGAAAATGCTCAGGGTTACTCCTGGTTCTTCCTGGTTCTGCACTCAGAAATTACTTCTGGTGCTTGGGGGACCATATGGGATGCCGGGATCGAACCCGTCGGTCCGCGTGCAAGGCAAACGCCCTACCTGCTGTGCTATCACTCCAGCCCCTACATCTGGAGTCTTAATTAATATCTTCATTAATATGAATCAGCATTATAAACTTTCTAGATAGGAAAAAAACATACAAATTGCAATAATATGAAGTGATCACATCTTGTATTAATTGACTAAATATGGTAAACTGAAAAACTGAAATTGTGAAGGTCTTTATGTCATAGATGATTCAGAAATCATATCACACTTTTCTTTATAGTTTCTTAATCAGATAATGTGCTAGGCTTAGAGGGACAAAGGTGAATAATGGCCCAGCTCTTCAAGGAAGGAGCAGCAATGAGTGAGAGATAAAAAACAATCATTAAGAAATATTTTTGATTTTATTCTGCATCTGATGGTTCTCATGCCTTAGTCCTGACTGTGCTTAGGGATCGCTCTTGATGGTTCTCAGGGAACCATATGTGGTGCTGGGAATTGAGCCCTGGTTGTCTGTCTTAAAGCAGGTACTTTATTTTTTTTTTAAGTATTTTTATTATACCACCGTGAGATATACAAATAAAAAGATATACAATTAAAAAGTTCATGTTTGGGTTTTGGTCATACAGTGTTCCAGCACCCGTCCCTCCACCAGTGCCCATCTCCCACCACCAACATCCCCGGTTCCCTCCCCCCTCCCCAGCCCACCTCCATGGCAGGTTCTTTATTTCTTTCCCTTTCTCTCTCTTTCTCTTTTTTTAAAGCAGGTACTTTAACTGCTATACTCTTTGGACCCAAACCAGTCATTTCAGTATTGTGTGCTGAAGTGCTCTGCTGGAGACATGCACAGACTGCAGGGTGCAGGGCATGACGTCTTCAACGCTCTTTGGAAGACTGGGAAATGTTCCTCAGAAGGAGTTAGGAAATGGCGGGAGGTTGAGGGAGGAAATAGTAAATATGATCACATGGTGGCAATGAAGGTTTGTGAGTTTCAGAGTTAAAAATAATTTGGTGATTTTGAAATTTACTCATAACTCCTGGCTTTGGAGTTATTTTATTCTGAATACTTTGTAAAAAATATTTTAAATGTTGACTTATGAGACTCTTAATTTGGGTGCTAGAGAGTTGCACCAAGGACTGGAATTCTGGGTTTGGCCTGCAGCATGCGACTTTCCACACCTACCATCTACTGCCTGGGTGGGCCCTGGCACTGCCTTGCCAGCCAAGCATTGGGCTCTTGGCCCTCACAGCCAGCCCAGCCAGCATGAGGATTGCCAAGAGGGACCCTGAGACCCAGTAGACACTGCTCTTATATCTCTCTACCCCCTTTCCCACCGGTCCCCTCCAGAAAACTGAATTTAGGGATCTAGTTTCACGTCTCTTTAAACTTATATTACCACAATACACTCACCATCCATGTAGCCTTATTTCTTTTTTCCTTTTATTATATCACTGCGGGTTATACAGTTACAAAGATGTTCATAACTGGGTCTCCGTCATACAGTGTTCTAGCCCCCATCCCTCCACCAGTGCCCCATTCCCATAAAAATTCCTCCCATCCACCCCCCAGCCTGCCTCTATAACAGGCCCCTTTTCTTCTTCTTCTCTCTCTCTCTCTCTCTCTCTCTCTGTGTCCATCTCTGTCTCTGTGTATTTTTCTCTCTCTTACATAATTGTGACTTTCCCTACAGATATTTATGATTTAACATATAAGTCTCTATGTGTATATTCAATGGGAGTTCCAGTCTGACATTACCATTCCCCATCAGTCACCCCAGTTTGTTACACCTACAATGAATGATTTTGTAGGTGTAACAAACTGGGGTGACTGATGGGGAATGGTAATGTCAGACTAGAACTGACATATATATATATATATATATATATATATATATATATATATATATATATATATATATATATATATATATATGTAAGATCATCCTGGGAAGGACCTGGTCCTAAACTTGATTATTATCTAAGTCTGTCATGTGGCGGCGAAGCGGCACGTGCCTGCACTTGTAGTCTTATTTCTTTACCACAATCCATGGAGACCTTCCCTCTCCCCCCCACACCCTTTCAAACCACTCATAAATTGGATGTTTTACATACATTGGGCAGTTTTATCTCTTATGCATGAAAAGAAATGACTGTGAGATACTATGAGATAATTTTTTAGATTTTTAAACATGCAAAATGAGCATACATGCTTAATCTTTTAAAAGTGTGCTCAGTGTTTCTGTGTCATGTATAACTGGTGGTTATTTGAATTCAGGTTAAACACACTGGCCTTACAATTAATTTTTCTCAGCATCTTAGCCCTGTTACCAGAGTGCTAGATTTTTAGGCATACTTGCTGCTATCTACTTTTCTGGTTACTTGAGATACCAAGTTTCATATCTTGAAGTTGTTAATCACCATGAACTGCCATGATAATATGTGGAATAATTGTCTTTTCAGGATGAATGCTATCAAGTCAGACAAGTGTTTGCTCAAAAAACTTCACAAAGGTCTTTCCCGATTACGACTTCCTCTTGAGTACATGGCAATCTGCGGCACTTTGTGCAAAGGACCCTGTGAAGGAGAGGAGAGCACATGCCAGGCAGTGCCTTGTGAAGAATATCAACGTGCGGCGGCGAGTACCTGAAGCAGCATGCAGCTGTCAGCGGTGAGACACTTTCTAGACGGCGAGTTTAAGCTGTGTAGACTATAAGATAATAATCCTACTTACAGTACTCTGATTCACATTCATTAGTCAACGACTTTTCCTATAATAGATTTCTTTAAAAGTGACCTTTAAAAAGTATAAATGTCTAAGAATTTAAATATCACCCTCTGTCTCTTTAAGTGTAAATTTAATGACCAGGACAAATAAGCAGTGATGATAATAAAACAGTCGAGCCTTAAAACAGTACAATGTATGCATTTATGTAATCTGTCTTTTGTTAAAGCAAGGAAATGCAGGTCTTCAACCTTCCTGATCCCAGTTGACAGCAGGTCAGGGCTTGTGTCCCTGTGTGCGAGCTTCTCATTCCCTTTTCCAAGCCCAGTTAGCTTTTTGTGCCTCTCTGACTTCTATGACTTAATAGCATGAAAGTTTGCCCATTGCATTGAGCATTGTGTATTAGGTGGCATTTATACTATTTTAAGTTTACTGAATTTCCAATATACTTGGTCCTCTAAGTAAAAGTTACTGAATCAGAACCCAGTGTTCCTCTTGCCTTCTTTCTTCCTTTCTGACCTGTCAGATCTCTCTTTCCTCCTTTGGACATCTTAATGCCATTTCTCAACTTTCTGCCCTGAGTCATTTCACTTCAAGTGTTGTATGTGGGTACACCTCACCGTGAAAGGTTCCTCTGTCTCCGACTACCCCAGCATTGTCAGATCTCTGTCAGAATGCTCTTATAAAGTAGACAGGGTCATGGATTTCATTGCTTGTCGTGTGCTCTGCTATTTATAGAAACTGTTAACCTTTACGTTCTATTCTTGTATTACACTAACTTTTAAATTTTGCTATTAGTTTTAAATTTTGCTCAGAAGCTTACAAGAGAGTTAAATATATGGTTGTTCACAATATCAAAAGGAAATAATTTTGTATTTCCCAATCTTGAATGTTGTTTGGGTTACTTTTTCCTATATGGATTTGAAAATTAATATTTGCTTTATGGCAAATAAACAACTTAAAGATGTTGAACAACATTGAGATGTGAAAGATTAAGGCTTTCTCCATCCATTTTTATATTGTGTGTGTAGGAGGCATTTCAGCATTGAATATGATGAATAGGTAAGTGCACTTAACAATTTATGACACACCTTAGTGCTGGGTAATCATTTAGTTTCTTTCTAGCCATCTTTGCAGATAGGAATACAGGACGCTGTCATCAGACAAAAAAGAGAATGGAATGCTTTTCTAACCTGAGTGTTTTTTTTTTCCAGAAAAAATTATTATCTCTTCTACCAGAGTATGTTGTTCCATATACAATTCATCTCTTGGCACATGACCCAGATTATGTCAAAGTACAGGATATTGAACAACTTAAAGATGTTAAAGAGTAAGGATTTTTCCATCCATTTTCACATTTATTGAAAATTTCTGCTTCTGTTGATAACCTAATCTGTTATAATTAGCTCTTAGACTTGTTTCATAGGAATTTAAGGTTCTTCTCCGTACATTCTCTCATTTTTCCTTTCTCATATCATTTCTTTGTATTTCATTTCTTAAAACTTTCCAGAACTCACTTTTTTATAATTATTATATTGTTCTGTTTATCAGTCTGCCATTTCTCTTCTGTTGAAGCAGCCTATTGAATTATTTTATTCCAGTTCCCATAGTTTTCTACTTTATTCTGAAACAATATAGATTTTCATATGAGGTGAATTAATACTGTCCTTTATTTACTACATAGTGGCACTTTTCCTTTGCTGTAGTTATCTTCCTCTAGAAGGAAGAGTGTCCTAATTTAATAATGATGGACCAAATTGATGGAAAACAACTCCCCCATACAACTTCATTTGTAATTATCTAATTAGAATTTATGATAGTTGCCATTATTTCACAGATTATTTGTTGGAAGACTGAGCAAACTGCATATGGGTATGGAATACCCATATGCAGGGAATAATAATAATGGGTATGAAATACCCATATGACAGGAATAATAATAATAATAATGTTATTTAGTGAAATGTTTATAAGATCAGTGTGATTGTTTTGGAGCCACACCCAGTGATGCTCAGGGATTAATCTTGGCTCTACACTCAGGAATTACTCCTGGTAGTTCTCGGGGATCATGTGGGATACTGGGGGTCAAACCCTGGTCAGCCACATGCAAGCACACAAACTCCCTACCCACTGTCCTATTGCTCCAGCCCCAGATCAGTGTACTGCCTTAGATTAGCTTAAGACCTTTGTCATCGCTCTGTTATGACCAGGATGCTTTCGCACAAATCTGTTTTTATGATAAAGGAAAGTAGTTCTATTATCTTAATTCTTAGAAATATTTTATAAATATTTCAGATGCTTCAGAATAAAATAAAACTGATAACTTTTCATGGTTAGGGAAAAGTTAATACTTTTGCCATGCTTTCTAGGTTTTTTTTTAAATACTCATTTAGTTCTCCCCAAAATAAGTTTTGGAATTAAGTGATAACAACTAATGAAAACTTTCAGTCACTTTACTCAGAAAACATTGACTCTGAAATTTAAAATCTAATTTGAAACTTATCGCACAATTCTAAATTGTTCTGTGCTGCAGTAAGTAATTACCGTTTCATCATTAACCCACTCCAGAGGAACTTACTCTATACTGAGATCCTTAAAGTTTCTATTTTCCCCTTCAAGTATGACACTCGCCTTCATATACTTTTTTGTTTAAATTTAAAACAAGTGTTTTAGTTTTAAAAATGAGAGTAAAGGAGTGGGGCATCTAAGAGAGGAACAGCTGGTGTTCTCTTCTGCTTCCGTTGAGTTTCTCCCTCTGTGACTCTGTCCCTTCCTGTCTGTAGCATCCAGAGAGAGAGACCTGTTGGGCATTCGTTGCATCAAACTTTACATCATTTAAAATTGAGCAGCAGAAAATATTTTTTAATTGTTCTCTCTTTTAGCAAATACGGTATGTGCACTTGACTACCATGAGTTTTTCCTCTCTAATTTACTGGTGAAAATTCTTAACTACTTAGATAAAAATGAGTTATGAATTCACAACGACATTTCTGATAAGTAGTGACATGTATTGGTGTTATATCTTTTTTTCTTGTTCTTTCATAATGTGAGGGTGTTGGCAGGGGCAGGGAGTGTTGAACCATACCTTGTGGTGCTCAGGGGCTATTCTTGGTTCTATGCTCCTGGATCATTTCTGGTGGTGTTCAGGAAGTTGTATTTGGTGCTGGGGTTGAACCAGGGTTGGCTAATACAAGGAATTTGTAGCTTTCTAAATATTTCCTTCCTTTCTAGATTTAATTGTATTTATATATATATTTTTTTTTTAATATTTTAAATTATTGTGTTTGTATTTAACAGCCAGTCTTCCCCCTTTGATTTTAGATGTCTTTGGTTTGTTTTGGAAATATTAATGGCAAAAAATGAAAATAACAGTCATGCCTTTATCAGAAAGATGGTAGAAAATATTAAGCAAACAAAAGATGCCTAAGGACCAGATGACGCGAAAATGAATGAAGTATGTAATTCTTTATGAATGATTCTGTTCCAGTTCTGTTTGAGCACTTTGAGTATTGGTCATGAGATTTCTGTTATTACTGTAAGCAACATCATTCATTTTTTTTTTTTGCTTTTTTGGATCACACCCAGCAATGCTCAGGGGTTACTCCTGACTCTGCACTCAGGAATTACTCTGGCAGTGCTTGGGGACCATATGGGATGCCAGGGATTGAATTAGGTCGGCCACGTTCAAGGCAAACGCCCTACCCATTGTGCTTTCACTCCAGCTCCAACATCAGTCATTTCTTTTGGTAGTCACATACAGAATTATAAGGAAATTTTATATGATTAAATTAAAATGCTAATGTTAGCATTTTAACTTACATAGTACTGTGAAAAGCTGCATACTATTGTTTGTGCCCTAGTACTCCTAAATCATGGAATCTAGGATACCATCTTAAGGACCTGATTCTGTTTCTGATACCATTGCAGAAACTGTACACAGTGTGTGATGTTGCCATGAATATCATCATGTCAAAGAGCACCACATACAGTTTGGAATCTCCAAAAGACCCAGTGTTACCGGCTCGTTTTTTTCACCCAACCTGATAAGGTAATTATTTAGAATTTGAGTATATAAATATATTCTTATCATTGTATTATGGGAAGATTTTTTTTTCCCCTGCCATACTCTGTATGGCTCTGTAGTGTCCAGAGCCTATTCCTGGCTCTGCACTTAGGAATCACTCCTAAAAGACTTGGGGGTGCCAGAGATCAAACACAGGTGCAAGGCTAGCATCCTACCTGCCTACTACTGCTCTGGCCCCATATTATGGGAAGATTTAGAGGGACCTTTATCAATAGCTGGCCCATATAATTATCATTAAAAGGTATCCATTAGTCTTAAAAATGTTGTGAAGGATAGAATATGGACCAAACCGTAGTATGCAAAATTGAAAGATAGCTAGACTATCTAGGACAGTGACTTTCAGCAGAAGTGGAAACGTTTGGAAACCACTGATGGAGAGCTTGTGTTTAGGATTTTGTGCACAGGGTAAAGTGTGATGAAACATGCAGTTCTGTGAATTAATGACCATCCATCCAAAAGGAAAATGCAGGTAGATAAAATGTGGAGTATGTGTGGGTGTGAGTGTTTAGAATTTTATACATGGGAAAAGTGTTGTCAAATATGCAGGGCTATGAGTTAATGACCATTCACCCAAAAGGAAAACACAGGTAGATTAAATGTGTGTGTGTGTGTGTGTGTGTGTGTGTGTGTGCATGCGTGGGTCTGTGCGTGTGTGTGTGTGTGTGTGTGTGTGTTTAAGGTACTTTAAAGCAAAATCTGCTCCATGCTTTGTTGGATTTTGAATCACCTCAGAGATAGTATTTCAGTATTCACTGACTCCATCTTTTTTCCCCTTGCTTATAGAACTTCAGTAACACCAAAAATTATTTGCCTCCAGAAATGAAATCGCTTTTCACTCCTGGAAAAGTATGTTTTGAAAATTGTTGTAATTCTGTGTGGTTTAAATGTGACTATTGAAATAATAGTGTTTTTTTGTTTGTTCAAAACTGTATCTCAAAGAAAATATAACAAATTGTTAGATACTAGGTCTGTTGGTAGACTTATAAATAAGAAATTATATTTTATAGAATTAAACATACATGATTGATTTACTTTTTAGCTTATAATAAAGCCAAGGTCCTTATAATAGAGACCTTGATTGTTAAATTTCTTGACTACTATAAGATTGTGATTAAAATATGAAAAGTAAAACATTTTGTTATACACATAGCAAGTTCCTGATAACTTGTTTTTATTGTTGCCTGTACATGTCATTTGTTATTTTTATATAAGTCCTTTTCTCCATAATGAAGATGCTTAACTCTGTGCTGTCTGATTGTATTCTGTTTGTTCTAATGATAACTTACGTAAGGATAGGTAGATTTTCCATGTTTTATATGTATGTACCTTGGCAAGGATGCTATTTGTGGTTCTTTACGTGAATTTAATCAGATAGAAACAGAGATGCCTTTTTCATTTCAGCCCAAAGCAACCAATGTTCTAGGAGCTGTTAATAAGCCGCTTCGTCAGCCGGCAAACAGTCTCAGACAAAATCATCACGAATGGAAACTGTAAGCAATGCAAGCAGTAGCTCAAATCCAAGCTCTCCTGGGAGAATAAAAAGGAAGGTGAGTAAATAAGAAGTATCAGGGAGCTGGAAAGATAGTGCAGTGGGTAGGGCCCTGGTTTTGCATGTGACTGATGTGACTGACCCAGATTCAGTACCTACCATCCCATATGATCCCCTGAGCACCACCACAAATGATTCTTATTTTTTAATTTTTTTTATACCACAGTGGAACATACAACTACAAAGGTGTTCATAATTTTTTTCTTGGTAATACAGTGTTCCAGCACACATCCCTCCACCAGTGCCCCCTTCCCACCACCAGTATACCCACACCCCTTCCCGTCCACCCCAAGGCTGCCTCAATAGCAGGTACTCCCTTTTCTTTTCTTTCTCTCTCTGTCTCTGCATCTCTCTCCCTCTTCTTTTACACATTGCGGCTAGCCCTACAGATATTTAGGGCTATCATTTAAGTCTCTTTGTGTATATTCGATGGTGAGTTCTAGTCTGACATTACCATTTCCCACACTTAGTAAAACACTGGTATATATTTATATCCCATTAATGAATGCAATCATTCTATATCTGTCTTTTTCCTTCTGACTAATTTCACTCAGCATGATAGTTTCCATGTCCATCCATTTGCAGGTAAATTTTATAATTTCGTCTTTTCTGACAGCTGCATAGTACCAGGAATGATTCGTGAGTGCAGAGCCAGGAGTAATCCTGAGCACTCTTGGTGTGGCCCCAAACTTAAAAAAATAAAATAAAAAGAATTACCTTACTTGGAACTAGATAGTAATACAGAGGGCAAGGTGCTTGATTGTATAAGTCTGAACCTACCTTCAGTTCCTGGTACTTCATATGGTATCCTGAGGCCCTCCAGGATTTAGAGCCCCGAGCACTTTTTGGGTGTAGCCCCTGCAACCCCTCTCCCACCCCCTCCTCCCAATGTTATACTGTACATTTAAGAATTTCAACAAGAATCAATACATAGCTGAACTCTGTCATTCAATAGCAGTATCATTTACAAGTTCCTTTGCTTGCTTATTTTAGATAGGTATTCTGTTTCATCCTTACTGGGTTCATCTGGGTCAGTTTCCATCCTAAATTTGTGAAACTCTTAAATTATGGCTTATCCATAAAATGGAATGCGTTGGGTTCATAGAGACAACATGTACAGTGGGGAGGGCAGTTGCCTGAACACAGCCGGCAATGTTTGATTCCCCTGCATCTATATGGTCCCCCGAGCACAACAAGGGGTGGTTCCTAAGTGCAGAGCCAGGAGTAACCCTGGTGGGTTACTGGTGGGTGTTGTGCCACTCTCATCCTAGTCCTGCAGTGATGAGGTGTGAATTATTTAAAAAATAATGAGATATGAAAAAAAAAGTTTCACAATACATTATTGAGTGAAAAAGACAAAGAACAGAACAGTGTTGTGGTATCTTACAGTTTTAACCAAAGGGTTTATATTCTCATATGCTTGTTATGTACGAGAAGTTTTTGGAAGAATACATACCATCTTTACTAGTGAATTTGGTCATTTGGTGTGGGAGTATAGTATACTTTTTGTTTGAATTTCTTTTCACTGTGCACACACATAATACTTGTTCATTCATTCATTCATTCATTCATTCATTCATTCATTCATTTTCTTTTTTTTTTTTTCTCTTTTTTGGGTCACACCCGCAACGCTCAGGGGTTACTCCTGGCTCTACACTCAGGAATTACTCCTGGCGGTGCTCGGGGACCATATGGGATGCCGGGATTCGAACCCGGGCCGGCACAGGCCGGCCACGTGCAAGGCAAACGCCCTACCCGCTGGGATATCGCTCCAGCCCCATTCATTTTCTTTTTTGGGTCACATCTGGCAATGCTCAGGGGTTACTCCTGACTCTGTGCTCAGGAATTACTCCTGGTGGTGCTCGGGAACTATATGGAATGCCAGGGATCGAACCTGGGTCTGCTGCGTGCAAGGCAAATGCCCTACCTGCTGGATTATCTCTCTGGCCCTGCAGATCTGCATATATATATGACATTTGTTTAAAAATTGGTTTTAAAATGTATTTTCAGTTTGTGGCTTACAGGCAATTCTGTTTTTTTTCTTCACTTTAAGGAAGAATAAAGGGGGAAAATAATTTGTAGTTTTACTGGTTTGGGCACAGGACTTAGATTTGTTAGCAGAACCCCTTATCCCAGACTGAAGAGTCTCTAGTGTTAGTTTTGCGGTTACTATGAAAGGCTGTGCTGTCTTTTGCATTTTTCATGACCATCGGGAGAAACATTCTAAAATACTGTAGCAGTTTCCTTGTAGTGAACAAACTGTTAAATGATTCATAGCAAAAATAGAAACAGAAGACAAGTCACCTTTATAACTTTGTTTCGTTCTAACTTTCTGTATTAATGCTTACTAATGACTTGATGCCTAAATGATTTTAACCTAGTCATGTGGACATGTCTGGTGAATGGCCTTGAATATGGCCAAAACATTTCCAACAAATCATTTCTTGAATTACTGTTTCTGTTTGTTTTTTTTTTTGGGGGGCTTTTTGGGTCACACCCGACGATGCTCAGGGGTTACTCCTGGTTCTGCACTCAGAAATTAACTCCTGGTAGTGCTTGAAGGAAGACCATATGCTGAGGATTGAACCTGGGTCGGCTGTGTACAAGGCAAATGCCCTCCCCGCTGTGCTGTTGCATTGGCCCCAATTACTGGTTTTTCTTCTTTTCTTGAATTTTTTGATTCTAATCAAAGCTGATGAAATTGATTTTTAATTTATGTCATTTGGATATGTCTGTCTGGTGAATGGCTTTAAGTATGGCCAAAACATTTACCATTTCCAATAACTCGTTCCTTGAATTACTGGTTTTTCTCCTTTAAATTCCTGATTCTAATCAAAGCTGGTATGATACACTCACTCACCTAGGATGAGAATCTCAAAATTGTCTCTAACTTACTGTGTTAACTTTTAATCACCATGTTTCTTTTTTCTTTTTATTATACCACTGTAAGATATACAGTTACAAAGATGTTCATGCTTGGGTTTCAGTCATTTTTTAAAATTATTTTATTTTACCACTGTTAGATATACAATTACAAGATGTTCATGTTTGAATTTTGGCTCTACAGTGTTCCAACACCTATACCTCCACCCCTGCCCATCTCCCATCACCAATGTCCCCACGTCCCTCCTTCTCTCTCTCTCTCTCTCTCTCTCTCTCTCTCTCTCTCTCTCTCTCTCTCTCTCCTTCTTACTTCCTTTTTTACACATGTAGATTGTAATATATTCTAGAACATGATTGGTTCCACTAGTTTGATGTACCAGGTCCAGACCACGAAAATGGCGGCTATTATGGTGAGCTAGTTTCATCCGGCTGCTTCTGAGGCCCTACAGAGGTGATGAGCCCACTCCAAAAACCATCTTGCCTCCTGGGAGCCTCATGTTCAGCTGACCTAGGGGAGAGCTGGATGGCAGCTCTTCTCCGTGCTTCTGAGTCTCTGCATCATGGCCTAGAGCCCTGAGGCAGTTCATGGGCAGGGGCCACCAGGCCTCCGGGATGGGTCAGAGAGGGAAGGGGTACCCCAACTCCTCTCCAGGAACGCCCCGTGACTTATGCCTCCAAGAGCCACCTACCTGGGCTCGAACTTGGCTGCTCTGAGCTGGTCTTGGGATCAGCTTCTCTCTAGCTTGGGTTCTGATGTGGGGTCCGACCATGTAAATGGCTGCTATTATAGTGAGCGAGTCTCATCCGACTGTCTCCGAGGCCCTACAGAAGTGTTGGGCCCACTCCCAAAATCACCTTGCCTCCTGGGAGCCTCCTGGTCAGGTGAGCTAGGGAGAGCCTGGTGGCAGCTCTCCCCCATGTGTCTGAGTCTCTCATCTTTCTCTCTAGCTTTATTTCTGTCTCTGTAGTTCTCTCTCTTCGCCTACACCTTGTGACTTGCTTATGGTTTATGATGCAATTATCAATGTGTATATTCAATAGTGAGTTCTAGTGTGACATTATAGTTCCTCATTCCCCATTCAACCTCCTCAGTTTGTTACAACTACAATGATCACTACAATGATCATTATGGTGTACAGATGTGAAAGAACCTGGGAAGGACCTGGTCCTAGCCTACTTTATTATCTAAGCCTCTTCCATGACTGTGCACTGTCACAGCTGCTGTACATCTGATCTGCCCCTGTCCAGTTCATCTGGTTGTGGAGGCTGCTAGCCCATAGCCACACCCACTGGCATGGAGAGGGAGGAGCCCAAATCCCTGCTCTAATTCCGGCCAGCATGGCTTCCCCTCACATGACTGCTTTACCCTAGGAGCTATGTTGGTCTCAGCTGGGGACTAGCCGATTTCTCAGAGACTCCATGGGCTGCACCATGTGGGCCGGGCAGTGCAGCTGAAGGCGTCTGGTCTGTCCCTTGTCCAGTTCATCTCTATTGTTTCTGTTTTTGGCATATTGAATACACCACGGGTAGCTTGCCAGTCTCTGGGTTCAACACAGGAGGCCCAGTCTTTTTCTATGTCAGACCATCCACCATCAAGGGCCCACAGGGTAGAGCCCTGGATGTGTAGACAAAACCTATCTCCTCTCTGCCACCTACCTGTGCAGCTGGACACTGCAACCACACCTGTACCACCTTGACGGCAGGTGGCCCGGGTTTCAATCATTTCAGTCATACAGTGTTCCAGCACCCATCCCTCTACCAGTGCCCATTTCCCACCACCAATGTCCCCTGATTCAGTCCCCTGTTGGGGGTGGGCTGGGGTCCCCAGCAGTACCAGGAATCAAGTTCCCTTCTATCTCTTGATGCCGGCAGTTTCATCTGTGTGGAAGAAAACTCAGGAATCCGGCACAGTTTTAAAAGGCTTTACTATCACAGGTTCTGATATGCAATCCAAGAATAAAAAAAAAAAATCCGGACTCTGCATTCAGCCATGTGTAGGCCAAGATGGCAGCCACCACATGTTAAAGCCCAACAGAGAACAGAGAGGATGGAGAGAGGAAAACGCCAAGGGAAGCCAAAAGACAAAAAGCCTTCTCTCTTCTCCCAGCTTATTTTATAGATAGAAATCTGCCAAAACTTCCCAGCCTGGCCCATTATGGGCTGGACTATCTAGAGATGAATACAGGTAAACAACTCTATTGAAATGCAGCACTTCAGGTGGCCTTTTGGCTTTCTCAAGTGCCTGAGCTGATTCAAAGCCTCCCTAGCCAAGCTGGGAGGGTACTGTAAGCTAAGTATAGCTGGAGCTTCAAATAGGGCATGTCACTAAACACTCCCCCCCTCCGCCTCCCCTAGCCTGCTTCTATGGCAGACACCTTGCCTTCTCTCTCTCTCTCTCTCTCTCTCTCTCTCTCTCTCTCTCTCTCTCTCTCTCTCTTTCTCTCTCCCCCTTTCTCCCCCTCTGTCTCCTTACACATTGACTTGCAATACATATATTTAATTTTTTTTATTTTTTTAAAAGTATTTTATTATACCACCGTGAGATATACAATTACAAAGATACACAATTAAAGAGTTCATATTTAGGTTTTGGTCATACAGTGTTCCAGCACCCATCCCTCCACCAGTGCCCATCTCCTACCACCAATGTCCCCAGTTACCTCCCCCTCTCCCCAGCCCTCCTCCATGGCAGGTTCTTTATTTTTTTCCCTTTCTCTCTCTTTCTCTTTTCCTTCCCTTCCAGACTATGGATTACAGAACATACATTAAAGGATTGTCATGTGTATCTTTTGCCTCTATTTAATGCTTAGTTCTAGGTTGGTATTAGTACTTTCGACAATTCTTAGCACACTTCCATTTTCTGTCTTACCTAGCCTCTGACTCCCACACGTTTGTGATAATTTCCACCTTTGACAAGACCTCCTGATCTGTTTCACTTGACCTTGGATATTGGTATCATAATATGTACATATATATTTATGTCATGCAAATAAATGCCGTCATTCTGTATCTGTCTCCTTCTGGCTAATTTAACTAACATAATCTTCTCCATGTCCATCCATTTATAGGCAAATTTATAACTTCATTTTTCCTAACAGCTGCATAGTATTCCATTGTGTAGATGTACTAAAGCTTCTTTATCCAGTCATCGATTCTCGGCCACTCTGGTTGTTTCCAGATTCTGACTATTGTGAATAAAGCTGCTATGAACATAAAAGTAGGGATGGTGTTTCCGCTGCGTATTTTTGGCTTCCCAGAGTAGATTCCCCAGGAGTGGTATGGCTGGGTCAAATGGGAGTTCAATTTCTAGTCTTTGGAGGAATGTCCATATTGTTTTCCAGAAAGGCTGTACCAGCCAGCATTCCCACCAACAATGGATGAGTGTCCCCACATCCACGCCAGCACTTGTTGTTCTTGCTCTTTTGAATATGTGCCAGTCTCTGTGGTGTAAAATGATATCTCATTGTTGTTTTGATTTGCATCTCTCTGATGATTCGTGATGATGGGCATTTTTTTCATGTTTTTTTGGCCATTCGAATTTCTTCCTTGTTGAAGTTTCTGTTATTTCTTCTCCCCATTTTTTTTGATGGGGTTGTTTGTTTTCTCCTTGTAAAGTTCTACCAGTGCCTGATATATCCTGGATATTAACCCCTTGTCAGATGGGTATTGGGTGAATATTATTTCCTGTTCTGTGGACTTTCTTTTGTATCTTAGTCACGGTTTCTTTTGAGGTGCAGAAGCTTTTAGTTTCATGTAGTCCCATATGTTTATTTTTTTCTTCTAGTTGCTTTGTTAGTGATGTTTCACCTTTGAAGATGCCTTTAGCTTCAATATCGTGGAGGGTTTTTCCTATATTTTCTTCAACATACTTTATGGATTCAAATCTGATATTGAGATCTTTAATCCATTTTGATCTAATTTTTGTGCATGGTGTTAGACACAGGTCCAAATTCATTTTTTACATGTCGCTGCCCAGTTTTCCCAACACCACTTGTTAAAGAGGCTTTCCTTACTCCATTTTAGACTCTTTGCACCTTTATCAAAGATTAAATGATCATGTGTTTGAGGCTGGGTGTCAGGATACTCAATTCTATTCCATAGGTCCACAGGTCTGTTTTTATTCCAATGTCACACTGTCTTAATTACTACTGCCTTGTAGTACAGTTTGAAGTTGGGAAAGGTGATGCCTCCCATCTTCTTTTTCCTGAGGATTGCTTTAGCTATCCTTGGGGGGGGGGGGTGGGTTTATTGTTCCACACAAATTTCAGGAGTGTTTGGTCAATTTCTTTGAATAATGTCATGGGTATCCATATTACGACTGCATTGAATCTGTACAGAGCTCTAGGGAGTATTACCATTTTGACAATGTTGATTCTTTCCATCTCTCTCTCGGAATAGAGAGAGACCCACATGTCCCTTGGTGCGGCGCGCAATGCAGCCACGGGATATTTTTATAGGATACTGAATTTTGCATAAGGTTCTTCCCAATTTCTTTCACATTTATACATAGTAAACAGTTATAGACATGTTTTAACTGATACCAGTAAGCCTGGCAAGAAGACAGAACAAACCACACATCATGCAGTTAGTCATTCTCAACATCCAGACTCCATAGTTCCTCAGAGCTCCATCCAAGAGAAAACCTTATCTTCCCCCTTTAAGTTTCATCAGTAAATGCTCGGGTTGAGAGCCTTCTACTGAGACTATACCCACCTACACGGTAAAGCCTGGCAAGCTACCGTGTTTTATTTACTTTTTATGCCAAAGACTAGTAATTATTATGGACCTCAGTTCCATAACCTGAAGAATGGTTTCTGGCTCCTCCTATCCCTGTAGCAAGTAGATGCCCTTGGGTTGCACTTGCTTGTGACAGGACTAATGGAGATGTAACTAGTGTCCACTTGAGGAAATCGATGAACTATGGGAAGACAGTAATTCTCCCCATCCATTAACAGGGAATATGTTTCCATTTCATCGTGTCCTCTTTTTATCTCTTGGAGCAGTGTCTTGTAGTTTTCTTTGTACAGGTCCTTGCACACTTGGTTAAGTTGATTCCTAGGTATTTGATTTTCTGTGGCACAGTTGTGAATGGAATCATTTCCTTAATATCCCTTTCTTCTCTTTTTGTTATTTGTATATAGGAAAGCCACCAACTTTTTGGGTGTTGATTTTGTATCCTGCCACTCTACTATAGCAATACATATATTTTGGAGGTTATCATATATATCCCTTTGCCTATATTCAATGCTCAGTTCTAGGCTGTTATTATAATTTCCATTAATTATTAGTACACTGTTCCTTTCCCTGTGTTACCTGACCTCTGACTCCCACACAATTATGGAAGATTCAACCCACTGACAAGACCTCCTGATCCATGTTTTGCCTGGCCTTGGATATTAATATCATACAATTTGTATATTGCGCGAATAAATGCAGTCATTCTATATCTGTCCTTTTCCTTCTGGCTAATTTCACTCAGCATGATCCTCTCCATGTCATCCATTTATAGGCGAATTTTATGGCTTCATTTTTTCTAACAGCTGCATAATATTCCATTGTGTAGATGTACCACAGTTTCTTAGTCCAGTCATCTGTTCTTGGGCACTCTCATTGTTTCCAGAGTCTGGCTATTGTAAATACTGCTGCTATGAAAATAAAAGTGCCGATGGTGGTTCCACTGTGTGTTTTTGACTTCCCAGGTTATATTCCCAAGAGTAGTATGGCTGGGAGCTCAATATCTAGTTTTTGGAGGAATGTCTGTATTGTTTTCCAAACAGGCTGTACTAGTCGACATTCCCACTAACAGTGGATGAGAGTCCCCTTCTCCCCACATCCATGCCAGCACTTGTTGTTCTTACTCTTTTGGATGTGTGCCAGTCTCTGTGATACCACCATGTTTCTTTTTTTTTCTTTTTTTTTTTTTTTTTATTCATCCCTATGGTCCCTAAGTACCCCCAGGTGTAATTCCTGAGTGCAGAGCCAGGAGTAACTCCTGAGCATCCCTGGGTGTGACCCAAAAAGCAAAAAAAAAAAAAAAAAAAAAAAATTCACTGGGGTCAGGTGAATATTTTCTGACTAATAAATCAAAGCTATTAAATGTTGCTTTTTTTTCACGTGTTTCTTGCTTTCTAGGATTAGCATGAAACTGATAGAGTAGCCTTTCTGTTAACTTGGAGGAATGTGAAATGACCTGATATGAACCAACTGAGTTGGGATAAAGCTTAGATACATCCAAAAATGCTAAAAATAAGACTAGGAGAAGGAATTTTAATCTCTTAAAAAGAATGAAATAATTTTATTTATTTATTTAGCTATTTTGGGTCACACACCTGCGATGCTCAGGATACTCCTGGCACTTCACTCAAGAATGACTCCTGGCAGTGCTTAGGGGTCCATATGGGATGCTGGGGATCGAACCCAGGTCGGTTGCATGCAGGCAAATGCCCTATCTGCTGTGCTATCGCTCTGGCCCACAATAATTATATTTAGGAATTATATTTAGGAATAATTATATTTGGGAAGGATCATTAGAAAATGATCCTTCCAGTAAAAATTTAAGGAAATAAAACAGTCCTAGGAGTAACCATTAGTTACTACCACCATGTTTCTTAATGGTGTTTCCTTGTCCTTTTCTGTTCATTCATTTCCTTTCTTCAGTTCTAGGATTGACTTTCTAGAGCTCAGTCCATCTATCTTAATTGCTCCTTTGTTTGCTTTCAAGGTTGTTACCCTGTCCTTACTTCCCATTATTATTCAAAATGATTCCTAGTTCCTTCACCAGACTTTCTTAAATAAATGCTTCGTTAAGCTTTATTTCCTGTGTCACTTTTTTTTTTAACCTTTGAATTCTTTGACCAGAAGTCTTTTTAAAAAGAACAGCTTGGCAAATGGAAGCAAAGATAAACAAATGGGATTATATAAAATTGAAAAGCTTCTGCACCTCAAAAGAAACCGTGACCAAGATACAAAGATAATTCACAGAGTGGGAAAGGATATTCACCCAATACCCATCTGACAAGGGGTTAATATCCAGGATATATCAGGCACTGGTAGCACTTCACAAGAAAAAAACAGCCAACCCCATCAAAAATTGGGGAGAAGAAATGAACAGAAGCTTCCAAAAAAGAAGAAATTCGAATGGTCAAAAGGCATATGAAAAGTGCTCTTCATCTTTAATCATCAGGGAGATGCAAATCAAAACAACAATGAGGTAACATCTCACACCACAGAGACTGGCACACATCCAAAACAGCAAGAACAACAGGTGCTGGCGTGGATGTGGGGAAAAAAGGGACTCTCATCCACTGTTGGTGGGGGTGCCGACTGGTCCAGCCCTTTAGGTAAACAATATGGGCATTCCTCCGAAAACTAGACATTGAGCTCCCATTTGATCCAGCACTCCTGGGAATACTCCCGAGAGACCGAAAAACACATAGCAGAAACACTATCTGTACTTCTTTATTCATCTCTGCGCTATTCACAATAGCTAGAATCTGGAAACAACCTAAATGCCCGAGAACAGAGGACTGGCTAAAGAAACTGTGGTTCATCTACTATGGAATACTATGCAGCTGTCAGGAAAAGATGAAATTATGAAATTTACCTGCAAATGGATGGACATGGAGACTATCATGCTGAGTGAAATTAGTCAGAAGGAAAAGGACAGATATAGAATGACTGCATTCATTAATAGGATATAAATAGATACCAGTGTTTTACTAAATGTGGAAATGGTAATGGCAGATTAAAACTCACCATTGAATATACACAAAGAGACTTAAGTGATAAACTCTAAATATCTGCAGGGCTAGCCACAATGTGTAAATGAAGAGGGAGAGAGATGCAGAGACAGAGAGAGAAAGAGAGGGAAACGGGGCTACCTGCTGTTGAGGTAGCCTGGGGGTGGGTGGGGAGGGGGGTGTACAATGGTGGTGGAAATGGGGCACTGGTTGAGGGATGGGTGCTGGAATACTGTATTACCAAGAACCAATTATGAACACCTTTGTAATTGTATGTCTCACGGTGGTATAATAAAAAATTTTTAAAAAGAACGAGCTTGATGTATATTTGAGTGTAGGAATGAGTATGGTACCCTGATCTAGAAATCTAGAGTTCAATAATGTGTGTAAGAGTTCTATAAGGTTGAGCTCACCCAGCATGAAAGGTGTGCCTGTGTGTGCACCGATGAGGGCTTGTGCTGTGAATTCATTTCCGAAGTATTTATGGAGTGCCTGCTCTGTCTAGGTACTGATTCCGTGCTTAGTCTGGTTGGCTAATTTAATATTGACAACAGAGCCGTGCCTGTATTCCTGCAGGAGAAGGTAATAGATAGTAAATGGGATTCCTTTGGAGAACAGGCTATGGAATATGGACTTTGAAGTAAGGAAACAGTAAAGATTGTATGGTAGATTAATTGTACTTGCTAACATAATTTTAATTTGCTTTATGTTCCCACTGTATAATTGAATGTTTTAAAAACAGTATAAGAAAAATATTAGATTTATGTTTTGTTTCGCAGTGCTTGAGGGCTGTTCCCAGTGTGGGGCACAGGAGGAGCCAAGTGCTGAGTTTGGGCGGGCTTCCACTACAGAGTTTATGGTCCTGCCCTTTCAGTTACCTGCCCAGACTGAATTTCCAGAACACTTTCTCCTATTTTTGAATTAAATGTGCTTTATCACTGCTTATTGATTTATTTCTAAATATGGTAGAAGAAAACTGGTATTTTGGGGGAAGAAGTGAATGCAGTTATTCCTCATAGAGCTTTAAAGCCTACTTTATAGAACAAAATCCTTTTAAGGTTATTTGTAATAACTTTATGTCTCTATTAAAAGGCTTGATAGTTCTGAAATGGATCACAGTGAAAATGAGGATTACACGATGTCTTCGCCTTTGCCAGGGAAAAAAATGACAAGAGAGGAGACGACTCTGATCTTGTAAGGGTGAGATACTTGGTTTGCTTTTATGATCATTTTAATAATGCCACTGTATGAATTTCTAGAGACCTCAAATCTGGCATTTGATTTTCTGTGGGTTTAGTCACACATTTGAGTTTATAGTTACCGTGCCCAAGTCATTGAAGTATATAGAATCTTTGTTTCTTGTCATTCTAAAAGTTGGTCTTTACATTTTAGGTGTTTGGAATCAACCATGACAGCTCCATACTCAAAACTGAGAACAAAAAAACTTTGAAAACAAACAAAACCACTTAGACCTAGCAGCAGAGCAGGGGAACAGGATCCTTAAAGTAAATGTTTTTTTTTTTTTTAATTTTTAATTTTTAATTTTTTAAAGTAAATGTTTTTAACGATTTGTTTGTTTTTGGCTGTATTTGGCCATTGCCGGCACTGCTCAGGTGCTCCCCCTGGCTGTTGCTTGCAGATCTTCCTGCACTGCTTGGACATCTGCCATGTTCAGTGTGGCCCTCCAGCTTGCAAAACAAGCAGTTAGCCTGTTGGGCCTCTTAGTTGGCCTCTTTAAAAAAAAAAATACTAGCTTTGTAAACTCAGGAAGGTCCTCCTGCTGCACCTCCTGGTGTTGTCACCTGCAGGCAGCCGATGGTGAGGCTCCTGGGCCTTCTAGGGGATGCTGGAGGTTAGCCCAGCTGTGTGCTTCCACCCTGAGCTTTGTGCTGTTACTGGGCTTTAATTTCTTGGGACTTTAGAAAGTAAAGATAGGAAATAAAAAGTAGACATTAGTTTTGAAATCTCCCCAACAGTGACAAAAATGTGGGTGATAACATTAGCAAATGTCATTTCAAGGCACATTTGTTAGTTTTTGTGCAGGTAGAGAATAGTTTTTCCAAAGTAAGCTGATGGCCGGAATATTTTTTGACTTTGTAGGTAGTGCCAAGCATTTCTTGAGTAATTGATCAGCTTTGCTGAATCAATTTTATAAAATGTAGATTCTTTTACTGGTACGGTTTATTAGAATAAGTGAATTAGCAGAGATGAGTTGCTTCTGTTTTATTGTTGCTATTCTGATTAATATTTTTATTGACTGCAATAGTGAAGAGTTAACACGTTTAAATCTACTTGATAATTTTATGTGGAAAACTGTTAATAAGATAGTTTTGTTTTTGTGAAATACTGCAATTTTTGTTTTATATTAACAACATTATGCATATCCCAAGAGGCTTAAATTGCATTCAGTTGTTTCCAAGTTTCTCCAGTGAGTTATTTTGCCATAGTTTCTCTTTCCATTAAAAAAAACAAACTAGAGTTTCTCTAAGTTCTTGCTATCTACTATAAATTTTAATTTTATTGGCTGTTGGGTAAAAAGATTTTACCCAAACAGAATTAAAAATTGATTGCTTAGCCAGAAAGGAGTTTTGTTATCTGGATTTATAGAAGAGAATCCTTGAATTTGACAAGGTATTTATGTCTTCTGGTCCTGTATTCTCCAGGTGTCCCCGTGCTGTTACAGCACCTTAAATGGACAGTTCAGAAATTTGTCTTTCTGAAAGATCAACTAATACACCCCTTCTCACATTCATGCTCTGTTCCCGTTCACTGCCCCACCCTCATCTGGAGGCACAATATTTTCAGTCTTTATATATTATTATTTTTTATCCTATGCATTCCACGTGTACTAGTGTTTTATTTAAGTTTTTAATTTTTCAGTTTTTTGGGAACTACTTAACATTTCAGTTCTTGAGGTTTTTAACGACACTAAATTTTTCCTCATTGTAGGGTTTCTCTTAGAAGCAGTATAGTCTAGAAAATCAGCAGGCTTCTTTTTCTCAGCTGTGACAGTAACAAGACTGCCTGCTCACCAGTCCATGCCTGATTGTACGCATTGGACAATCAGGGATAAGGCTCTGCTTTGCGTGTGGCAACCCCAGTTGATCCCCAGCACACATTACAGCCCTGTAAGCACTGCCAAGAGCAACCCCTCAACACAGACAGGATTGAGCCTCCTGAGCACTGCTGGGTGTGGCCCCAGCCCTCAGAAACACATAGCAAAAAGAACAAGAAAATCTATTTTATCTTTTAAGTCCTGGTATGAAAGAGTGGCCACTAATTGTGTGTCCTTTCATCAGACCATCCAACACTGACGTACAGTGACTCAGCACCTTTGACCCAGCGAACAGTGTGTTTAACATTGAGCTTATCAAAATGAATTATAGTATTTAAAATTGAGGTGTGACTTCCAATTTAATTGTGTGTAGTTTAATTTAATTTGCATACAAAATTATTAAAATTAGTTATAGGGAAAAAAATTAAAAAGTCAGGTATAGGGGTCGGAGTGATAGCATAGCAGGTAGGGCCTATGCCTTGCATGTGGCCGACCTGGGTTCGATTCCCCAGCGTCCCATATGGTCCCCTGAGCATTTCCGGTGTGACTCAAAAGCAAAAAAAAAAAAATCAGTTATAGGATTCCATCCCACCCTCAAGATATTAGAGATTTATTGTATTTATTACTCACATATTTTAATGTACTATGTCAATATGTCAAATAATGAAAAAAAGTAATATCAGATCATGCCAAAAAGACATAAATAAAATTTGAAACCCATTTCTGACAAATAAGAATTCTTAAGCTAATATGATGTTATTTCCGTAACAAACTGAAAGTCTTATTTGTTAAATCAGTAATCATTGGACATATACTTAATTAAAATTTGAAGTAGTGGCTGGACAGATGGGACAGTGAGTAGGGCATTTGCCTTGCATGTGGTTAACCTGGGTTTGATTCCTGCTAGCCCATGTGGCCCTGCAGCCTTTCTAGGAGCTGGGAAGTGCCCAGCCCTGAGCTGGCCACTGAACCAGGAATGAGTCCTGAGTACTGCTGGGTATGGCCCAAACACAAAAAAAGAAAACAAGCAACCTATTAGGTTGTTACGTAAGTTACGTTTATTTTTATTCTTATTCAGTTATTTAAAATTGTTCCATTTTTATTTATTAATTTTCAATTTTGGGGGTCACAGCCAGCGATGCTCAGTGGTCACTCCTGACTGCACTCAGGAATTAGTCCGGTGGTGCTCAGGGACCATATGGATGCCGGGATCAAACCTGAGTTGACCACGTGCAAGGGAAACACCCAGCCCTCTGTACTATAACTCTGGCCCAAATTTGTTCTATTTTAAGCTATTATTTAAAATTATTCATTTAGAATGCTTGGTTAATTTGAAAGATGTAAGAAAGTGTCAGAAAAGGTTTGTGTGTCTGTGTGTGTGTGTTTGTGTGTATTTAACAAAGATGAGCAATTGTAAACTAAGTCTACTAGCATGATACCTGAAAGATGTTTGTTTTACCTTATTATGTATTTACTTGGGGGAAAATAGATTAACTTGATTATGATAACTACAACAAAATACAAGATAAATAAACAGACCTGAATGTTATCTTTTCAAAACAAGGGGACCAGTGGAGAAAAATGAAAAACTTGAAACAAAGTTATTGTGGTTTTGCATGAAAAAATGAGTCTAAACAATTGGCTGTTCTTTCCAATTGTATGTTCTTTCAATTGTATGTAATTTTCTAAATTTGGTATGATTTTAAGTCCATTGGAAGAAGTGGATTTAAAAAGAAAAGAGAATATTGTTATTCTCTTTGGACACAAACTTAATTTTAGTTAGCAGAACACTGTACTGCTATCAGAGTAGCCAAAAAATATTCATGTTTTTAAAAAAATGAGTATAAAATAAAAGAAACTTGAAAAGCAGAGGAAGGGACCTTGCATGTGGCCTACCTGGGGTCCTTCCCTGACACCCCAGATGTTCCCCGAGCACCACGAGCTGTAATTTCTGCTTGCAGAGCCAGGAGTAACCCATGAGCACAACTTGGTATGCCCCAAAAGCCAAAAATCCCAATCTAAAATAGATGAAGAGTGTGGAAGTAGTAAAAACAGTTTTGAACCTTACCTTACAATCCATTTTAAGATAAGTTATTAGTTTGCTCAGACTGCCATAACAAAAGAATTGGTAGTTTTAATAGTATAGGCGAATTTTTCAGATCCATGGAGATGGCAAAGTTCAAGGTCAGTTTCCTTTCTGATTTGCAGAGAATGGCCTCTCCTGTCTGTCCCTGGCAGGGAATGAGACAGGGTTCCCTGTTGTCTCATGTCTTTATTGTCTCATACTCAGCCCACTTCAGCTGAAGTACTTCCTGAAGGCACTCAGTCTTCAGATTCCATTATAGTAGGAGGGATGTTTAAGTTATATATTTAAATTACATGTAACTTAATTAAGTAATATATAACTTATTAACATTTAAGTTATATGTAACTTCCTACATATAACTTAAATGTAATGGAATTATTTTTGGAGTGAATTTCTTTTTTTACACACATAAACATTTTATGTATATGCATGCACACACATACACACACACAGAGCCAGCAACCTTCTATATGAAGAAATGAACTTTATGTTCACCACAATTATTTATTTATTTATTTTTTACTGTTTCCACTATTTTAATAGACTGCGCGCTGCCGCGCATACTGGGCTCAAACTGGTTTTGCTCTGTTGATCTGGTCGTGAGGCAGTTTCCCAGCGTCCGGACAGCGAAAATGGTGGCTAGTGTGATGGGCGAGTCTCATCCGGCTGCTTCCGGGACCCCCCAGAGGCGACGGACCAACACCAAAAACCCATCTGCCCTCCTGGGGGTCCCCTCTTCAGCTGGCCCCAGGGGCGAGCCGAGCTCCAGCCTCCCCAGCCGCTTCATGTTATGGCCGATGGCCCCGGGCAGCTCCTGGGCGGGGCCACCAGGCTCTACAAAATGGAGAGGGGAATGGCCGAACCCTGACTCCATCTGACGAATTCCCAGTGATTCCCGCTTCTGGGAGCCGCCTACCTGGGCTCGAACCAGTTTTGCTCTGTTGATCTGGTCGTGAGGTAGTTTCCCAGCGTCCGGACAGCGAAAATGGTGGCTAGTGTGATGGGCGAGTCTCATCCGGCTGCTTCCGGGGACCCCCGAGGCGACGAGCCAACACCCAAAACCCCGTCTGCCCTCCTGGGGGTCTCCTTGGAGTGAATTTTTTGATGACATACTATAGTTCCTTACATATGGAAATAAAAAATTCAAAGATATGCCAAAGCATGCAACAGTGTAACAGTGGTTTTCAACTTTCTTGCACCTATGATGCTTCATCAGTTCAGTAGTTAAAAAACAATTCAAGTATCAATAACACCTGTCATTTAAGTGTCAGTAACTTTTTTTACAGACGGCACTTGTCCGGAACTGGCTTTAAAAAGTCCCCATATAGTGCTCTAGGCAACACCAGGACTGATCCTTGAGCACAGAGCCAAGAGCAAACTCTGTGTTCCAGAAACCAAAAGAATTAAGAAAATAAAAACTGGTTAAAGGTATAAAGTCTAGTAAAGAAATTGCATTAAGGTTAGAATACCAACAACATAATTAGTCAGTATGCAGACAGGAAATAATGTTGATTAAACATAAAAAACTTAAAATGATCAAATACGCTCTTTTCCCTTCCCTGATTTATAGAATTGGTACAAACTTAGACATCTGTTTGTTTCACATATATATTTGTGTGTCTTAATAGTATGACCAAGTGAGTATTGTATTTTTTGTTTCATTCAAAATTTGTATAATAATTTTTTTGTATCAAATTGTGATTCTTACTCCTAGTCCGAATTGGACAAGCCTAGAAGCCGGAAAAAAACAACTGTCACAGATTCAGAAGAAAAAATTAGGTATGGATGACCTGACGAAGCTGGTCCAGGAGCGAAGCCTAAAGGCAGTCAGCGTGGCGGAAGAGAGGCCACACAACGTCAGAGTCGGATGAGCAGCAGTGGCCCGAGGATAAAAGACTTAAAGAAGATCTGTTAGAAAATGAGGATGAACAGAACAGCCCACCAAAAAAAAGGTAAAAGAGGTCGGCCACCAAAACCTCTCGGTGGAGGCACACCAAAAGAAGAGTCCACAATAAAAGCTTCTAAAAAAGGAAGCAGGAAAAAGCCCGGACCTTCCATGGCAGAGGAGGAGGAAGAGGAAGAAAGACAAAGTGGAAACCCGGAGCCCAAGTCCAAAAGCAAACAACATCGCACGTCTCGGAGAGCCCCACCCAGGTAATGCCCGAGACTCTAAAGGCGTGTGTTTGCTTCGTGTGTTGTAACCCTAACTTGATGCTATCCACATTTGGGTCTCCCCAAAGCAGAGCAGAGTCTCCTGAGACTAGTGCAGTTGAATCCACACAGTCCACAGCACAGAAAGGACGAGGAAGACCATCAAAAACGCCATCACCATCACAACCAAAAAAAAATGTGTAAGTTGTAAATAATATTAAACGTCAAGCCATTTTTAAATTACTTGCAAAAGTTCATAAATTTTTAAATATACATAGGGCTTTATTTAAATTCCATATACTTACACCCCAATACAGAAGGTAAGGTAAAATTTTAATAAACTTACCTCTGTTATTAATATACCAATTAACCCTCTGGTAGTTATTTAGGAAAACCTTTATATAAATGAATACCCATTTATTATATGTACTTTATGGTACTTAGCTAACCAAAGCATATTAACTAAATTGCCTGTTTATTTGTACACTACAGTTTTCTTCATCTCTCATGACCTCGTCAATTTTAACTAAAAAAATTAGGTGCCAGAGACACCAGCAGGTAGGTGTCTGTCTCACACCCTACCAACACAGGTTCGATCCCTGGCATCCCACATGGTTTCTCAAGTACTACCAGAGTGAGTGATCCCTGAGTGCAGAGCCAGCACTAACACCCTGAGTATTGCCAGGGGTGACCCAGTGCCATCCCCACCCCACCCCACCCCAAAGAAAGTTTTGCCACCCCTACCTGTTCATTGAACTATATTATATTGTAAAATATTAGGTTAATTTTTCTTAAATTACATTGATAGAAATGTGTCACATGGTGATCTTTGTTTTTGATGTTCCTGTTACACATCTTTACATAGAATTTTGGGTGATTACACAAACACATTGAAAGAATTAAAATAGCAAACCTGTGTTCCAGTTAGTACTGTGATAGAAGCATCAGTGTTAGAATCTGCAGACTTGGTACTCTTTTTCTTTTCAGTTTATTCATATACACAGAGAACGGTACACCTATTTTAATTCTTTTTTTTTTTTTTTTTTTGCCTTTTCCTTTGAGTTGCTCCTGGCTCTGCACTCAGGAATTACTCCTGGCGGTGCTGGGGGGACCATATGGGATTCCCAGGATCGAACCCAGGGTTGGCGTGCGAGGCAAATGCTCTACCCTCTACTATTATCTCCACACCCCATCTATTTGAATTCTGATGGCTTGTTTCTATAAGACATTCTGCAAGTTTCTGAGTAATCTTTGTGTGTGTGTGTGTGCGGGGTGTGTGTGTGTGTGTGTGTGTGTGTGTGTGTGTGTGTGTGTGTGTGTGTGTACTAGTGCAGTATGCTGAGTACATACTTTCACGCATTCCTGCATGGAGCCCCAAACACTGCTAGGTGGTATGACCCTGTGAATAGCAGGGAGTAGTTCCTGAGCATCACTAGGCGTCGCCCCAAAACAGAACTAAGTAGGGACCAAAGTGGTAGTTGGTGGGGAGGGCATTTGCCTTGTGCGTGGCGGACCGGGTTTGATCCCTGGTGCGTCCCATGTGGTCCCCCTCTGAGTGTAGAGAGGATTGCTGGGTATGACCCAGAATGCCAAAACAAAAAACAACAACAACAACAATAGCAACAGCAACAACAACAACAACCTAAATAATTATCTTAGAAGTTTTTTTTCTGGTCTATGGATTCCGCAAGAGGAAAATGAATGTCTAGCCACTGATTCTTTTTTGCCTTTTATTTAATTTTTTCCTCTGATAAAAAGTAACGGTAAGTATATTTTTTGCGACAGCTTCATAAGTGTGTTTAGATTCAAACAGGGAAAATAGTTTTTTAAAAGAAAATCTGTAAGGGCTATCAAGTATCCATTATTTACTTTGTTAAGTAAGGAAATAGTAAGGAATCTTTTGGTGTCAAAACATTGATTGTTTGGGGGCTGGAGCGATAGCCCAGCGGGTAGGGCGTTGCCTTGCATGCGATCTCCTGGCATCCCATATGGTCCCCCGAGCACCGCAGGAGTAATTCCTGAGTGCAGAGCCAGGAGTAACCCCTGAGCATCGCTGGGTGTGACCCAAAAAGCAAAAAAAAAAAAAAAAAAAAAAAGACATATTTTGGATTGTTTATGGAATTGGTAAATTATTCCTTATTAAAACTCAAGAGGTATATATTTGATTAAATGCACTATCATATATTTTAGATTATTTCCATGTTTCCAAGAAGAGGTGCTAGGAACCGTAGGCTCTACAGCATTTGTCATTAAATACTTACACATTAATGTGGAATTAGAAATTAATTAACATGACATGTGCCTTGAAAGGGAGAGTGAGAGACCTTTAAGAGAATGTAGTGGGAGGGTTGGGATTCAGAAGAAATTTCTTTGGAAGATAATGCATTGGTTTTTTGAGGATTATGGGAATTAGTAAAGGTTCTGAAATAGGAAAAATCTTGGCAGATTCAGAACTGAAGTAGTTGCTGGTTTATGGTGGGGATTGGGTAATGGACAGATAGAAGAATTGTCACATGAGGTCTGTTTTTAAGGCCATATGCTTTGCTAAGGAGCTTTATTCTAAACACAGTAAGAAGTAGTTTAATTCTCTCCTTTTTTAAAAGAAAGAAGATTATAGAGAAAAGAGACAGATGGGACTGGGTTGGAAGAATGTCGTAGCGGTGGAGAGAAGTGGTTGGATTCCAGGTTTCTTTATGAGTTTGGATCTACAGGGCCAGGTGAAGAGTCATGCAATGTTAAAGAGACTGTCAGCGTACATGGCTTTCACTGAGTTGAGAAAAATAAAAGTGCAGATTTGGGGTTACAATTTCAAAATCTTTACTGGTTTTCTTTATCCTTTAGTAGGTAAGTAACACTTTGTGTGTAAGAGTTCAAGATTAGACACTGGTTTAAGGCTCAGAATATTAAAGTATTGTCATTGGGTAATTAAGGATAATAATGTTGCTGAGAGTTTATGAACTGTTTAAGGTGCTTCTTCTCAGGAGGTGATCTCCTTAAAGATGGAGACATTCACTGTATCTTTCGTGTGTTCTCTAGCCGTGTAGGACGCTCCAAACAAGCAGCTACTAAAGAAAATGATTCCAGTGAGGAAGTTGAGGTATTTCAGAGCAGCTCTCCTGTCAATGATGATGTTCAACAGGAGGAAACGGAGGAAGAGGAAGTGTCGACAGTAAATGTATGTACTTGTTACAGTGTCATGTGTGAGGCAGTACAGAATATAGAAATTGACTCGATGAATATTTGGTTAGATGCATTTAGCACTTTCTCATACTTAACATTTTCTAAAGTCTGGTGGTTTGGTTTTGTTTTGTTTTTCAATACCAGCTAGGATGGAGAAGGAAATACCTTGCATGAAAACTTGAAACTAAGTGAAAATACTCTTTATGTAATCTACTGAAGGTGTAGTTAAAACTGAATGTGAGGCCCGGGCTGTGGCTCTGTGCTCCAGCACTTTCCTTGTGTGTGAAAGTTCAATCCCTGGCCCGCCAAAGGTAGAGCTAGACTTCATGAACAAGGAGCACTTTATTAATTGATGCTTCCAAGTATTTAAGTTGTAGCTTGAATTTAACTTTAGAGTTCTGAATGTCGATTAAATATATTACTTATGTTTTATGTTTTTTGAGTTTCACAGTAGAAACTAGGAGTTAGTCAGAAATAGAATTAAATAATGCCTAACACATCAGCTTTTGGAATTCATAAAATTGGTAATCAACTTAACAAAAAGTAGGAATGGGTGCTACCTAAGAGACGCAGATACTTCCCATTGGAGAAAATATAATTCCTAATTATATTTACAAATTAAGAGCTGGGGCGGAGCGATAGCCCAGCGGGTAGGGCGTTTGCCTTGCCGCGCGCTGGCCTGTGCCGGCCCTGGTTCGAATCCCGGCATCCCATATGGTCCCCTGAGCACTGCCAGGAGTAATTCCTGAGTGCAGAGCTAGGAGTAACCCCTGAGCGTCGCTGAGTGTGACCCAAAAAGCAAAAAAAAAAAAAAAAGAGCTGTTCTTTCTGTCTGTTGATGGTAAGTCATAGAATAAGCTCAGCAACCCATCTATTCTGAGAAACATGAGCTCTGTGATCACATTTGCAGTTGGCCTTTGCCCTCTTGCTCTGCCTTATTCCAGTCACTCCAATCTGCACCAGGGTATATAACTTAATTCATTTACATAGTGAGTTAAGACCATGGAAATTGGTCTTATAAATTATAGTGTCAAAGTAGCTGTGCAAATACTGTTACTTAAGGATTTGGGGGAAATCTCAAAGTGAGGCTTAGGACTTCCACAAATGGTTTCTTCATCCATAAAAAACCCCGAACAACCAGCTACACTTTACGCTAATTAAAACTCTGTTATGTTCCTCTCACTAATACTTATCATTTGTCAAGTCGTTGTATACTTATATTAGTGATTGCCAGAAAACATGTCAAAATTTCAGATTTGATGTATTTGATGGTCGTTAATAAACACTCAGTTTTCCTATAGATGTCTGTAAGCCTTTGTGGTTCCTGAATATCAGATGTATCTTTTTACCACAGAAATAAAAGTAAAGATACAGTTTTTTAAAATAGTATTAATACTAACAAAAATAAATGATGTTGTTGGTAGTTTGGAGCTTCCCCCTGGTGTTCCCGGGGACCACATGTTCCTGTGGACCTGACCATGCTCTCTGGTCCTTTACCTCTGGTCCTTTTTGGCTTTCTGGGAAAGGTCATGTGATTTCCAAGGCAGAAAGTTAAAAGGAGAGAATTTTTAAAGAGAGTAAACGAGAATAAGGGACAAATCAGAATAGCTTGAAAATTATTACTACTGCTCTATAATAAATGTGTGTCCATTTTAATGAAGTATCTGGTGACTTTTCTTTGAAGGTTCGGCGGAGAAGTTCTAAAAGAGAAAGGCGATGAACAAGAGTAATTTATAACTTTCCATGTGAAAGAAAGCTTTGCAAAAAAAATCATTTTTTTGTCAAGCTTGAGGCTGAATAAAGCCTTTGATGCACAAGCTGGGACTCCTGAAGGTGGACAGTCGGACCTTATCTTGATGACCTCATATTTGTGGTCACACGCTTTAGCCATGCACTCTGGTGATACCATTGACTAGGGTCTTGTGAAGGTTGTAATGTGCTATGGCTGTTTAGACATGAACTAAAGAAACTTGTAAATATATATTTTCTTTTTTCAAATGTTTCTGACTTATAAAGTGCTTGTATAGCTTTTATCTGCGGCTTTAAACTGACAGTACTCAACTGTTTATTGGATCTATTGATTTGAAGAGTTTGTTAGGGTAGATCTGGAAGCAGTGAACTGTCAGTGTTTGTATTTGTATTCTCTGCAATTTTACTGTGAAAAATATTTTCAACAAATGGTGTCATTTTCTTGATGTTGCTATTTGTTGGAGAGCTAAATGGTCTCTTTCCCTTGTGTATCTTACCTTTGTGTTTACTCCTGGGCACCCTTAATCTTCAGAGGTGCTAACTTGTCTGCCATTACACCTGGAGAAGGCCTCTTATGGGAGGACCCTACACAAATTGTGAAATAGTCCTGGCGTTGTTTATTTTACACCTCAGTATTGGTCTCAGAATTTTCTGGCCTTTCATGACATTGAAAATTTTACGGAGAGAAATTTTAAATATTTTAATTTTAAAGAGTGTGTGTTATAAAATAATGTACTGAATTCTTTATCCCAATTTATCATCCCTTTTCAGTTTTTATTAATCTACTGTATCAATAAAATTCTGTAATTTGAATTAGATTTTAATAGTCTAGAATGTTATTGTGTATAGATATTTCCTGTTGAACATTATGTTCAGAAAATGCAAATTATTACACTATAATATAAAATCTGATATATACACTTTAGAAAAATTGCAGTTCTCCATAACAGTGTAAAGTTAATCAGAAAGAAAATTTTATTGATGCAGTGTGTCTTTATAAAGATGTTCTTGAAAGCAAGTGTTTTGTATTTTATAGTGAGTTGCATGTTTATGAAAAAAAAGTGCTGAAAATGGGATGTGCTCTTCTGTAAATTCTTATTTAGTCATAGTATATGATAGATTGCCCCATAACATAGTTTTTCATCAAGAGTTTATTGTACTTTATTTTGGAGCCAAAAAAATTGTTTTGGGGGGAGGGGCAGGGTGGGAGTGACATAACCGGTTACATGAGCTACTGTAGTTACCCCATTCTTAGAGACTTTGAATGGAATTCTACTTTGTCCAGATTAAGGAAAGTGATTTGGTCCTAGACCAAACTTTTTATCCCCCTTCATTATAATCTGCAAACTCTAGAATCAAATTACTTAAGACTTTATCCTTTACACAGTTTTATAAACTGTATTTTTGAACCAAAACATATAGAGTACTACTTAATGCTTATTTAAATTTGCTTTAGTATTTCAGGTGCTGTCTTCTTTTTTCTTTAAGTTTTAATACCATCCATCAGATAAGAAAATCATATTCTAACTTATTAAATTGATTGCATTGAATAATGGAGCATTTTCGTATGTTTAAGGTATATTTCCAAGATTGATTATAAAAGATGGGGGATATAATAAAGAAACTACTATTTTGGAAAATGACATTTTACTATTTTCCCGTGTATATCACAGTTGATATGATTATTTTTCTTTTAAAGATTCCATGTTTACAAAACAGCCTTTTCTTTTGAACTATGTCTTAATCTCTCAGTGTTTATCTGGTCTTTATTTCCAACCATCTTGGCATCATTGGTCATGGGGGCTGCTATATATCATGGCACCTAATAGTTAGTTGGAACCAGGATAGTGGTTTTTACACTTTTTGTTAGCTCATTTCTCCCAAACACACTTTCTGTGTCATCAGTACAAAGGCATGTTTTAAAATCTATAAAATAAAGAATAAGGGATAGCTTTGTATTTTTGTCATTGACTAAATTGCACCAGAAATGTTTATGAAATATATCTTTAAGACCATTTTATAAAACATAACAAAATTATTATGGAGGATTTTTATTTGCATGATCATAGTTAACCAAGTTTCATCACACATTAGCCCTATCCATCAGTTCACAAAAATATGTTCATTAAAAATTTTGTTCAGTGCCTGTGAGTCTGGGATTTTATAACCTGTCTGTTCACTTTGGGGAAGATTATGATGTAAAATTTCCATTTTTCTGTAGAAAAATAGTGTAACAATGATCAGAGTTCTGATGTCCTGAATCTTTATCTTTGGCGTATTATCTTGTTATTATGTTTAAACTTAACATTTCATGTACTAACATTGAGGGAGCCACATACTTGACAGACAAATTAAGTATGTACAAAACATTAATTGCTAGCAATGGTTAGCAAACTCTTCAGTTATGATGTTCATTTTGAAAATATGTACTGTATAAAATTAAGAAAATATTGAACTCACTGTAACAAGTTCCATTATGAAAATCTTATGATTCTTCAGTGAGGTTATCTTGCTGCACTATGTAGCAAATCTGTTTAATCTGCATTATAATAAAACTTCTTGCTGCAGTGCAACAGGAAATTTTTTCAGTGATCTCCACTGTATATGTAAATTACAAATGTGGCTGTAAAACTTGTTCGGGTATTAAAGGCTAAATTGTTTTCTGTATCTTCTTATTACAACTTGTAAGTTTGGTTTTTAAGATTTCCTTTTGCCCACTTAAAGAATGTCAGGAATTTAAGAATTTGTTTAACTTAGGCATATCTCCCTTACCACATAGTATTATGTCACCATAATGAACAATTGGTATTTAAGTAGATAACCAATTTTCATACACATTTTTGGATTTTCTGTGAAGTTGAATAAACATGAAAGCTAATATAATTGTTTATTTTATTTATATGATTCAGTATGTAATGGAATATGTCTACTGATTGTCTTAAGAAAGGAACCATATGGTGATTTTTTTTTTTATTTTAAAACCTTTGTTTCACAAATAAGAAGCGTATTTTTCAGTAGCATCTTTCATACTTGTTTACAATTCTTACACAGAATCTTGTCTGACAGATTTATAAGTATTGATGGAGAATTACAGAACTGGAGGAGATAAATGCATAGCATAAACCTCAAGAATCAGCACTAAGAACATAAGTTTGTGGCAGTTTTGTGGTTTTGTTCAGCAAGTACTCAGTTTCGACTCTGCATGTCCTGTTATGGAGGATAAAATTCTGATCAAGATTAGTCACTGCCATTGTGAGACTTACATGGACTTGATAGGGTTAGAAGGATAAAGAAATAAATTGGTCATTTCAGTGTGAAAAGGGCAATGAACAGTAAAGGAACTGTTTATTTGATAGAGACTAATAGGAAGGGAAGCTCTTTGACATACTCTAGGACCTGTGTTAGTACATAAAATTTAAGATTATTATATCTTTAACCATTTTTATTGTCAATATTTTGAATTTTATTTCAAATCTCAAAGATATTACAGATTTGTATCATGTATCTAGTAGTATCTAGTCTACATTCTAGTATAAATGGCAAGACACTTTCTGGACATGTGGCAATGAGCAGCTTCTCTAAAACTTTTTTTTTTTTCTTTTTGGGTCACACCCGCGATGCTCAGGGGTTTCTCCTGGCTCTGCACTCAGGAATTACTCCTGGCAGTGCTCAGGGGACCATATGGGATGCTGGGGATTGAACCTTGGCCGGCAAGGCAAGCGCCCTACCCGCTGGGCTATCGCTCCGGCCCTTCTCTAAAACTTTTATGCAGCACTTTTTATAGTGACATTATGTAAAAGGTTACTTGACGTCTGCAGAAATATATTTTGCCTGTTGATGTGGTATTAATATAGTTACACCTTTGTCTTTCTTAGCTATAGTATGATAAAATAGTTTCTGTCCTTTTATTTTCATCCTATTTGTTCTCCCCTCCCCCTGCCCAGCTTTTACATTACACTCAGCAGTGCACAGGGGTTACTCCTGGCTCTGCACTCAGGAATTACTCCTGGTGGTTTTTTTTAAGTAAACATTTTCTTATACCACTGTGAGATATACAATTACAACATTGTTCATGTTTTCTGGTGGTTTTGGGGGGACCATGTAGTATGCTAGGATGCTGGGGATCAAATCGAAGTTGGCCTTTGCAAGATAAATGTCTTACCTGTTCTACTATCAATCCAGCCCCATCCTTATTTTTTAACTATTTGTTGTATTAGTATTTCATGTTTGTGTGTGTGTGTTTAATCCTACCTTAGAATCTTTTTTTGAGGAGTATATATAGGTTAGGGTTAACTTTCAGTATAATTACTAGGAGTGGATTTTAAATCTGCCATCTTGCTATTTTTCCTTGATCCCCTTTTATTCCTTTATTTTCTCCTTTGCCGTTATTTATTTATTTATTTATTTTTATTTTGACTCTTAATTGCTAGATCTGTTCTATTTCTTCTCAGCGTTTTAGTTACATGTAATTCTGTGTTTGGCCTATCAGAGTGTGTTATATTAATACTTTCACCACCTTTTGAACAATGCGAGAAATTTAATAGTTTAATTCTTTGTTGCTGCTGCTCTTTGTGCTGTAGTTGTTGAGATTTTATAGTTCTAAATGCCAGAGTGCTATTTTGAACAGTATTCTTGTTTAGACCCCCTATGTTTCTTTCCTCCCTTTCTTTTCAAATAGGTGTTTCCTTCATTTTCTTTCCTTCAGACTGAAGAACTTTAGTATTTTTTAGTATTATGGTTCCTAGTGCCAGTTCAGTGACACTTAACTGTCAGGTTTTGTTTGAAATGTTTTTATTGCATCTTTGTTTTGGAAGGATTTTTTTTCATTATCGGATGTGAATTTGGCAGTCTTAGTGATTAGGAAGTTTAGAAGTAGGCGTCTTGTTTTCTTCTACTTTTCTTATTTTCTGTTGAGAAGTCAGCTGAAAGCTCTTTACCGATAATCTTATTTTTATTCTTACCGTTATAGAGTTTTCACTATTCATTTTCAGCCATTTCATGATGACAAGCCTATTTATGGTCTTTATCTTCTATCTTGCTTGGAATTTACTGAACTCCTAAATATGTCTTGATACATTCCACCAGCTTTGAAAAGTCTCTGGCCACTGCTCCTTCAACTATACTCTTTGCTCTGTTCTTGCTTCTCTTTCTGACACTCAGTTTTAAATATATTGTAAATATATTACAAATATATTGTACTATTTGTGTCCTATGCACTTTTTGTTTTCTGTTTGCATGCTTTCATTTTTCTGTTCTTTTTGTATTTTCCTCTGCATGATTCAATTTGGATATTTCTGTTAATCCATATTCAGATTTACTCATTCTGTCTTGCCCGTGTTCAGTCTTGCTTTTAAACCTTCTAGTTAAAGTCAAATTAAGTGTTTTTCAGTTCTAGAATTTCTAGTAAATTAGAGTTTGTAAATTGTCTTAACCAAAGACTAGCAATTAGTAATTCAAATCTTTGCTAGCCAATTCAACATGTGAATCATCAGTGTACCCAACTGTAGCCTCTTATTTTTCCTTGGTTATCAGTCACATTTATATGTATGTATATTTTGCTTTTTTTGGGTCACACCCGGTGATGCTCAGAGGTTACTCCTGTCTCTTCACTCAGGAATTACTCCTGACAGTGCTCGGGGACCAAATGGGATGCTCGGGATCGAACCCAGGTCGGCCGTGTGCAAGGCAAATGCCCTACCCACTGTGCTATCACTCTGTCCCAAGTCACATATTTTTCTCGTCTTAATTTCTGCCTCCTTCATTATTTTATAAACTGTTTAGAGTGCACAATAGGTATATGGAAGATTGATTATGATGTTTTCCCCAAGACTTGCTTTTTTTTTTCTGTTATATTTTTGGCATGGATCACTTCAGGCTTTTGCTTTTAACTTGGGTGGCAACTTTAGTTCGAAACTCACAGGGTAAGCTTTTTTAGCATTTGGCAAGTAATCATTTGTTGTTTTGTTTTTCTTGTTTTTAATTTTTTATTATACCACAGTGAGATATACAGTTACAAAGGTGTTCATAATTGGGTCTCAGTCATACATTGTTCCAGCACCCATCCCTTCACCAGTGCCCCATTCCCACCACCAATGTCCCCACATTCCCTCTCTCCCAGCTCTATAGCAGGCATTTTTTCCTTCCCTCCCTTTTTTCTCTCTCTCTGTCTCTTTCTCTCTCTCTCTCTCTCTCTCAGTTTTTTTTAATTTTTATATACCATGTGAGATATAGAATTACAAAGACGTTCATAATTGGTACAGTACAGTGTCCCAGAACCCATCCCTCCACCAGTGCCAATTCCCACCACCCAATTCCCAAACACACCCACCCAAACCCTGCCTGCCCCTATTGCAGGCACATTTTACTTATTTATCTCTTTGTTTATGACCCTGTATTTCTCAATCTCTCTTCTATTACACTTTGTGGCTTGTCCTACAAATACTAATAATGTATGGTGTCTCTATCTGATTATTTAATAGTGAGTTCTAGTGTGACATCCTAATTCCTCATTCCCATAACCTCTCCAGTTTGATGCAAATAGAATAATCGTTGACGTGTACAAATGAGAAAGATCCTGAAAGGACCTGGTGCTAAAATACATTGAGTCTAAGATTAAGCGTGGCCGCAGATCTGCAGGGTCTATCTTCCGTTGCTTGGCTGTGGTGGCTGGAGCTGAGGCTCACACCCACTGAGCCCAGAGGCTGGGGACTGGGTGGAGGCCCCCAATCTTTGCTCCAAGTCCAGCAGGCGCGGCCGCCTGCATGGCGAGCAGGCCCTAGGAGCTATGTAGGACACGACCGGGCACTGGCCGAGCCTTTTGCCTTCCCCCCCAGGAATTCCATAGGGCCACTCACCATGAGGCCGAGCTGCGCAGCCTTGGATCTGGAGTATCTATCTTCCGCGGTTGGCTGTAGTGGCTGGAGCTCAAGGTCCAAGTCATCTTTTAGCACAGCATATCTCAAAATGTATAGAGATTTTGTTTACACTTGAGAGCAGGAAGGATTCTAAAATAGAGAAGGTTCTGGGAGTAGAGTGGTCGATAGGATAGGATGCTTGCCTGGCACACACCCAACTCAGGATCAGTCCCCTAGGTCCCATATGGCTTTCCAAGCCCTACCAGGTTTTGGTATCACCAAAACATCACCAAAATATACAAAACATTAGAGAAGGTTCTTTGAGAAGTTGCTGTCTGTGGTCTTCAATTTAGTTGAGATATCAAGCCCTTAAGTACCTAGGGGAAAGTTCAATAGTTAGGGAATCCTGCAGACTTAGCAAAGAGTAAGTTTGGAGCCAATCAGGATTTCAGGAAGGCTGTGTTTCTAAACAGTGAACAAGGTAAGCGGGTAAGTCAGGAGACAGCAAAAAGCCCAATGTTCTTGGGGCGGACAATAGTCCAGAGGGTAGGGCGTTTGCCTTGTGCGCAGCCGACCGGGTTCGATCCCTGGCGTCCCATATGGTCCCCCGAGAACCGCCAGGAGTAATTCCTGAGTGCAGAGCCAGGAGTAACCCCTGAGCATCGCCGGTGTGACCCAAAAAGCAAAAAAACAAACAAACCCAGTCTTACCCATATACCATCAAATGGGAATATATTGCAGGCCTTTGAGTAGAGAGTGATTTGACCTTTAGAAAATTTTATGTGACAATATACACTGGAATTAACATGTCCTTTAAATCTATTTATCTTCATATACCTGAAAATAGAACTGACATTCAACTAGGAAAGCAAATCAGAAGTCATTTTGTTGCTACCTTACAATTGTACACATTTTTTCTGGTAACTCTAATTTTCACAGCATAGCCAGACTCATGAAATACAATGAGCCCATCTACTCACAGCTGTAGCAGCAGTAAATGTAAACCCTGCAATACTTTTAACACTTTCTCATTTGGTGTAAGACAAAATGCTCTGCAAAACTGCATCTTTGGTCACTTCTGAGTAGCTGGTCTGTGCCTGCTACACTAGTTTTTCAGACAATTTCAAAGATAAACCACCTTCTATTCTAATGCCTGAATCCCTCTCTCGTTCTACTGTTATTTGTTCCCTGCTTAATATACATGAGAATTTTCCTTCAGAACTCTGAAATTTCTATAATTAGATCACACTCCCCTCCAATATTTGTGTCCTAGCTTACTCTCCCATAGCACTTAGCATAGATGACATTTATATTATTTGATGAATTTCTGCCCTACATGGTAAATGATAAGATGGTGTGTATTTGTGTATTATTTTATACCCTTCACTTAGCATGGTGTCTTGTATACTGCACTGGTAGTACTCAATATGTTGAATAAATTTGCATGATTCAAATATAAAGAACAAACATTAGAATGAAGTTGTGTTATTGCATCTCGTCTTCACTCTGTGGATTATGCCTTTTATTAAGAGAGGAGGATGACATCTCAAGTGGTAAAGGGGATTTTGGACATAAGATTGAGCCAGGCTGTTTCTGCACTACCACAGAGACTCAATATTGATTGACTGTGTATTAATAAACTTTAAAGAAGTAGCGAAAAGTATATGAAGGTGGACATAATTCTGATCACATTTTATTGGATGTTCTGTTAACCTGTTCGCTTGCATTATCTCTCAATGTGAGAATGTGTATTAGCACCGTTTTACAGAGAAATCTTGGAGCTGTCCAAAGGTCATAGAGTAGAACCAGAGCTGATGGTCTTAATATTTACATTATTGATTGGGCTAGAGTTCAGATAATTAACATAAGCCAAAAATGATTAGTTTTTAAGAACAAAGTTTTCAATCATATATTGGAAAGTAATAGAAAAAGTAAAATTTATTTTTACACAATTTGCACCTTTGGGCTAATAAGTTTTACTGGATTCACTATATAGTTGGCTGCTGTCATGCCATTTAGTACCTGTAACCGAGCAGTGGGAATACTTTTAGCACCTTACAGATCATATCTAAATATTCAGGGTTGCTTGGGTGAACAAGTTCATTTGGGAAGAGATCAGTTTGGTTGAAGAACTTGGGGAACTCGAGTTGTGATCAGGTTGCAGAAGACAGTCTTGCAAAATAGTTGAGGTGAAAATTGTTTTGACTTCCAGCCTGACTAAAGGAGAAACGATTTAAGCATGAGCATAGAAGTATGTGTAACATAGTTAAGGGACTCAAGCAGGAGATCAGCTAGATGACTGTAATGTAAAACAACAGCTTAACCTCGTTTGCTCTTAAGAAGCAATTACCTTGTCTTCTAGCTTCAAGACTTCCTAGCTGGAATCTTTTTTTCTCCTCCCTCTCTCTTCCTTCTCTCTCTCTCTTTCCTCTTACATTGTGGTTTGCAATACATTCACTTAGAGATTATCATGTGTATTCCTTTGCCTATAGTCAATGCTCAGTTCTAGATTAGTATTATCTTTTCCAATGATTATTAGCACACTATTCTGTCTTACCTAATCTCTGACTCCCACAAAGTAGGTTATTTTTAATGAAACATTTTGTAAGCTGAATAAGGGCCTAAACAGATAAGCAGTTGCCATTTGTATGGTAAACTTATTCCCAGTTCCCCAAAGTAACCCACCAATTCACAATATCACATAAAGCCTAAAGTAACATTATTAGAAATGATAAACAGGGGAGCCGGAGGGATAGCACAGTGGGTAGGGTGTTTGCCTTGCATGCATCCTACCTGGGTTTGATCCCTGGCATCCCATGTGGTCCCTTGAGCACTGCCAAGAGTAACCCTTGAGCATTGCCAGGTATGACCCAAAAAGCAAAAACAAAAGGTAAATAGGCTATAAAGTAATCTCCTGGAGTAAGGAGTGGTAGTGGTATTCCTTGAAGGTGGTACAGCCTCAACAGCTGTGCAACTAGCACTGAAAACTTCAGTTTGGGCTTGTAAAAGCAGAAATCCTCAGACTTCTTTTGGTTAATGCAAATAGGTACTGGTGGATCTTTTATAAAGGTTAGGTGATAGGATGCGACTTTTCAAAAGAGGTGCATCTGTGAATCACTTTCATTATTTTCTGGTATCCTGTCTCAATATAGAAGTATTTACTCTTTCTGAACTCAATCCTGAGTATTTTTCATTACATCTGAGTTACAGGGTGATTATAAGATTCGGAAAGCATTTTCTTCTAACACTCTTAAAAATCATTCAGTACAGGGCCAGAACGATAGCCCAGCGGGTGAGGCATTTGCCTTCTGCACGCGGCGGCCTGTGCCGGACCGGGTTCGATCACTGGCATCCCATATGGTCCCCGAGCACCGCCAGGAGTAATTCCTGAGTGCAGAGCCAGGAGTAACCCCTGAGCATCGCCGGAGTGACCCAAAAAGCAAAAAAAAAAAAAAAAATCATTCAGTACATATGGTGATGTTTTATATAGTGTGAGTGTGGTCTAATTTTCCCGTGTGTGTGTGTGTGTGTGTATTTCTCAACACAGTTTACTATAGTTTCCGTAATGCATTGATTTAAAATGCCACAGGTATCATAAACTAAGTAACACCGCCTGCCTAGATCCTGGGACTCACTGAGCTCTGCCATAATAGTGTCTCCTGATTATGTACATAATGTGCTTTTATGTTGCCTGACAGTTACAACTATGTTTCATTTTTTAAAACATTTTGATGTCTTTTGTTTCTTCTTCCTCAGACTATCAGAAATACCAGCATCATTACAATAGATTTTCTAAATCCTCCCTTTCAATAGTTTTGTTTTCTTTTATAGTAAGTAGGCTTTGCACCTTTTAGAAACTACAGAGTTTATATTACTTTAACATTGTTATTATTTGGGTTGATTATTTCTGCGTTGGTATTGTTTAGCTACTTTTGCCGAACTTTTTATTAGGTCTAATAGTGTCTCAGCTTGTTCTTTGGGGTTTGTTGGACAGCAAGTGATTTTGTCATTGTCAGTATTTTGAATTGTTGCAATACTTTATATCGCATGTTTTTCTGGTCTGATTGTGTTGGTTGGCACCTCCCGAACATTGTTAAATAGATCACATTTTGTCTTTTTCCACACTAAGGTAGTTACTCTTTGTCTAATCAGTTATAAAAAATAAAATCTGGAAAATGTGCTGAATTCCATGTTGCACAGTAGTTGATGTCTTTTAAAATATATAATAATGTAAGGAGTTCACTGATTTAATACGTAGGATCTGTGCTTTAGTAAGATTTATTCAGCTTGGTCATGCTCCTAGATTTAATGTGCTAGCATTTTACTCGGCATCATTATGTTCTTACAGTCAGCGACAAGTTGTAAGAATTGCTTCATCCTATTGGTGCTATGTTATCCTTATTTAAATGTTGTTCTAAAGTAGTTTACTAGCTATAAATATGAGTTGCAAAAGCTGTTCGTATTTTTGATGAAACAATTAATGGAATGTAAGAGTCGAATTGTTTCCTGACTTCATGTTTTATTTTATTTGTGCATTGGGATGGGCCACTCTTGAGCAGTGCTCAGGGGTGACCCCGCCACACTCAGGCTTCCATATACAGTGTTGGGGGTCAGACCGGGTTCAGTAAAATGCAAGGCAATTGCCTTACCCCTGTGCTATTCTCCAGCTCCAGACCTCATGTTTTAACTGCACATGATACATTTAAAAATTTTATCTGACAGTTTTTTATGTTGAAGAAATTGATTTAGGAACATCAGGATCTTACTCTGGTGTAAAAGATGTTGGCAGCCACATTTGTTTCAGTTTCCGCTTGCCCTTCCCTCCTTGTGCTCTGCCTTGCTGAGTGTACAGTAAAATCTCTCGGGACTGCTCAGTGTTTCTCTTGTGTTTTAAGAATAAGCATTTCATAATTGTGCCATAGTTGCTATGGAGTGATTGAATCAGCTTCTGCCTTCTGGAAAGGATGAGCTCACATCTCACTGTGGGTCCTGCTAAAGTTGCATCCTTTTTGTTTTCTGTAACACTGTTAAAAGTAATGGATGAAGCTTATAACCTCTTTTTATTCTTTTTTCACTAAAAAGGTAATTATCCATATGTAAATGTATGTCTTTTTTTTTTGTTTGTTTTGTTTTGTTTTTGGGTCATACCCAGAGATGCTCAAGGGTTCATCCTGATTCTGCATTCAGGAATTATTCCTGGCTGTGCTTGGGGAACCATATGGGATGCCAGGGTTGGCTGCATGCAAGTCAAATGCACTACCCGCTATATTACCACACCTGCCCCTGTGTCATTTTCTTGTTTTCATTCTCTCTATAATATGTGAAGTTAAAAAAAATCAATATGGGATATTTGTTTGTTATAATTTTATGAAAAAGTCATTTTGAAACCTCAGTACTGTTACTGTTTCACCAGTAATGTTACTGAGCTAAAACACCAGTATTATTACTGGGCTAAAGCTGTTAGTTTCACAAGTACTGTTACTGAGCTAAAACAGAATTTCCCACTTTGTCACAATATAAAATCTCTCAAATTGGGTTTCTTCTCTCTCTCTTTTTTTTTTCTTTTTGAGTCACACAGCAATGCTCAGGAGTTACTTCTGGCTCTACACTCAGGAATTACTCCTGGCACTGCTCAGGGGGCCACATGGGACACCGGGGATTGAACCCAGGTCAGCCTGCGCAAGGCAAATGCCCTACCACTGTGCTATCGCCTCCAACCCCAAATTGGGTTGCTTCTTAAATCAGGAGTGGCTTAAACTTGGCAGCATTTTGCTGATGACAAAATAATGTGATTTAAAAATTATGTATCTTTATTGAGGTACTGTGTATTCAGTTCTGTTAAGGATGGTTTCACATGTACATTCTAACACCATATATCTCATGAACACCCACTTTCATCTTGCTATTGTCTTTTAATACTGCCACATGAATTTAAAAAATTAGGTTGCCAAATTATGGGGAAATTCCTTGGGATTTTGTTGTAATTCCATTCATTTTTTTAAAAGTATTTTTGAAAGAAGAGCTACCTTCATGATAAAGAATTTTCCTATCAGAGAGAAAAGCCGATCTCTCCCTGTTGCAAGCGGTTCATCAGTAAATGCACGAGATGAAAGTCTGCTACTGAGAGTATACCACCAGCACGGCAGAGCCTGGCAAGCTACCACCCGTGTCGGATTTGATATGCCAAAACCAGTAACAATTATAGACCTCATTCCCATGACCTGATGGAATGGTTTGAGGCTCTTCATGTTTTTGGAGCGAGCAGATGCTCTTGGGCTACAATAGCACATGACAGGTCAAATGGAGATGTTACTGGTGCCCGCCTCCAGCAAATCCATGAACGACGGGAAGACAAGTGATAAAAGTGAAGCTAATATGATCTATTGATTGCTATCTTTCATATCAGTTGTTTTACAGTTCATAACACCCTTGCAAGTTATAGCTTCTTTAAATTTCATTTTTCCAACTTAAAATTTGTTTCCAGTTGGTAGATAGGAATGCTCTGTAGTTCATAACATATAGTTTGTTTTACAGTTCATAAAACTTGCAAATTATATCTTCCTTTTAATTTTTTTTCCAATTGTTGGTAGACAAGAATGCTCTGTGACTCAGTCTGTCTACCTTTGTTCCTATACAGTGATTCCTTGGGATCCTAGAAGCTGTGTTTTAAGTGCTAAAGCTTTCTTTGTTGCCCTTTATGTTTGGTTAATCCTAGATTTTTTTTGCATTTCTTTTCTGAAGTGAAATTGGTAATCATGTTTTCCTTAGAAAATGTGCGTTTCTAGATTTAAAAATTAACAGTAAAGTTTGTCTTATTTTGTAAATCTCTATAGGATCTTTATATTATAAATATGTATATTTATTATAAATATATATATATATAAAAACACATTTGTTTCATTTTTTTTGTCTTGGCATGTGGTTATCCAGTTTTCCTAGCACCTTTTGTTGATACTTTTCTTGCTTCATGCACCTAGCCCCTTTGTTATAATTTTAGTTTTGATTCTTTTTTTTTTTTTTTTTTTGGGTCACACCCAGCAATGCTCATGGGTTGCTCCTGGCTCTGCACTCAGGAATTACTCCTGGCGGTGCTTGGGGGACCGTATGGGACGCCGGGGATTGAACCCCGGCCGGCAAAGGCCGGCCGCATGCAAGGCAAACACCCCTACCCGCTGGGCTATCGCTCCTGCCCCTAGTTTTGATTCTTTTCTTAAACTCTTCATTCCTTCAGCTTTAATTTTTTTTAATTTAAATTTTAATTTACTTTAATTTTTTCCTGAGGAAAAATGTTTTAATAGGTTTGAAGGAGGAGAAGGGGTATGATTTTATTATCTTTTGAAAGATATTTTGTAATAGCTAAATGTAGGCCAGGAATATTACCTATGTAATTTTGCTTCTTGGTCTGCATAGAGTTTTTTTGGTTGAATGTTTCCTGAAAAAGGTTTATTCAGGGTTTTGTTACATTATGTACATATATGTGTGTGTTTAAGATTGAGCTTATTGAGTCATTGAATTTTTTTATCGTGTTTTTGTCTCTCAAAATTCCCAAGTTTATTATATATGTGTGTGTTTATATATATATGTGATAATATTGTATGTTTATATGTATGTATATATGCGTGCATATATACATTTATACACATAATATTATACACATCCCATATATATAATTTTCTTTTTTTTCTATTTTTTATATATAATTTTCTAAGGGAAAGGTAGGGAATATTGTAATGATGTTATTCTGGTATTCACCTTGGTTGCTTCTCAGATCCCTTATACCTAATATGACATTGTCCAAATTAAAGTCAGTTTTAGATGCTGATCATGGTTTTCCCTCAATTAAATTGTGGGGAGAAAGACACATAACAAATGTCTCATTCTAACTGCTTTCAGCTATATGGCCAATGGTGGTTAATAAATGTTATGTTGTATGACCATCACCATCTATTTCTGTAATTCTTGCAAAACTGAAAATAAAATTTTGTGTAAACCAGTTCAAAAATAAGCTTCCATTCCCTCTCCACCTTGCTTTAGGGAAGCACCATCCTAGCATTCTCTGACCTGACATAATGGAATCAGAGTATTTGTCGCTTCATGACTGCAAACTGTTTTACTCTGCAAAATATTTTTACTATTATTATTTTTTAGAATTTTTTTTCCTCCACATCTGGTGGTGCCCAGGGTTACTCCTGACTCTGCTTTCAGAAATGACTCCTGCTCCTCCTGGCAGTTCTAGGGGCACCAGGAGGAATGCTGGGCATCAGCCTGGTTGGCCTTGAACAAGGTTAGTGCCCTACATGCTGTATGATCACTCTGGGCCCAGCAAAATATTTTTAGTTTATTCATATATCACTTGTATCACTTGTCACTTGTCTTCCTGTTGTTCATTGATTTGCTCGAGTGGGTACCAGTAACATCTCCATATGTTCTGTTGCAAGCAAGTATAGCCCAAAGGCATCTATTCACTCCAGGAACACAAAGAGCCTCACACCATTCCTTCAGGTCATGAGGATGAGGTCTATAATTGTTACTGATTTTTGGCATATCAAATACAACGCTGGTAGCTTGCCAGGTTCTGCCATGTAGGTGGTATACTCTCTGGAGAGAGTATATCTCCAGATGAGTAGTAGGCTCTCATCTCAAGCTTTACTGATGAACCTCAACAGGGAGAGATCTGCTTCTCTCTTAGGTGGAGCTCTGAGGAGCTGTGGAGTACAGATGTTGAGAATGACCTCATGGGGTGGGGGTTCCTCTGGCTTCTTGCTAGGTTCACTGGGTTGATGGGCCATGCCTAGAACTGTATACAGTGTATAAATGTGAAAGATCCTGGGACCTGTTAGGACTTGGTCCTAACTTTCAGTATTATCTAAGACTGTCTCCAGCGCAGCTGTTTGTCTCTCTCTTCTGGCATTGCTGGCTGTGGTGGTTGGGAGCTCGCAGCCACACCTTTCAACATGGAGGTGGAGGAGGGGAGGAGGAGCCCAAATCTCCGCTCCAAGTACAGCCAGCATGGCCCTTCTCCATATAATACTATATTTTTTAGTTTAATTCATAAAGCTAAATAACATTTTATAAATACCTATTTCACCAGTTTGTTTACACATTTATCAATGAAATTGCAATGCTGTCACTATTAGCTTGAGTATTTCTGCTCTGTATATAGATGTTACAAATAAATTTTCAATTCTTTGGAATACATATTAAGAGAAAAATTGCCTAGTTGTGTGACAATTATATATATATATATATATATATGTGTGTGTGTGTGTGTGTGTATATCACTATCACTGTATCACTGTCTTCCCGTTCATCTTCGATTTGCTCGAGCGGGCACCAGTAACATCTCCATATGACCTGTCTCATGTAAGTAGAGCCCAAGGGAACCTGCTTGCTCCAGGAACACAAAGAGCTTCAAATCATTCCATCAGGTCATGGGAATGAGGTCCATAATTGTTACTGGTATCTGTCATATCAAATACAACACGGGTAGCTTGCCGCAGGCTCTGCCGTGGTGGGCAGCATACTCTTGTAGTCATCTCAAAATTCAGCATTTATTGATGAACCACGCGTCGCAAGCGGCCCTGTGAGCCGGGCTGTGATAGGCTGGTCGGCTGGGTGGAGTTCTGACAAGCAGGAAGTCCGGATGTGGAAAATGGAGGTCCTCATGGAGTGGGGGGGGGTCGCTCTGGCTTGTTGTGAGCCTCTGCTGGGGTGGCGGGCCAGGGCTAGAACCTGCCATCCCTCCCGGGCACCTCATGAGTGGCTGGGCACAGTCGACATAGAATGACTGCATTTATTTTCATGACATAAATATATCAGGTCGTCTTACCAAAAGTGGAAATTACCGCAAACGTGAGGGAGTCAGAGGTTAGGTAAGACAGAGAAGGGAGGGGCCGGAGCGATAGCCCAGCGGTAGGGTGTTTGCCTTGCACGCCGGAGGCCTGTGCCGGCCAAGGTCGACCCCGGCATCCCATATGGTCCCCTGAGCACTGCCAGGAGTGATTCCTGAGTGCAGAGCCAGGAGAAACCCCTGAACATCACCGGTATGACCCAAAAAAACAAACAAAAGAAAGAGAAGGGAACGTGTGAATAAATGTCAAATGGCTGATACCAACATAGAACTGAGCATTAAATGCAGGGGAAAAAATGCACATGATGGCTTCCAAGTTTATGTAGTGCAACCCACAATGTGTAGGAGAAGGAAGGGAGAGAGAAGGAGAGAGAAAAGAGATAAAGAACCTGCCATTTAGGCAGGCTATGGGAGGGGGAGGGAATTGGGGACATTGGTGGTGGGAAATGGGCACTGGTGGAGGGCGGGTGCTATGTGACCGAAACCTCCAAACATGAACAACGTTGTAATTGTATATCTCACGGTGATATAATAAAATGTTTAATTAAAAAATTATTTTTATTAAAATTTATCCTTAGTGGCAGATGTTCCAGAACATTGTTTTTTTTTTAAACACAGATCAATACTTTATTTCATGGACTTCTTATTGTTTCATTGTTTTGGTTCTCTCTTCCAGAGAAACTAGTAATCTTTTGATTAGATACCCTGTTCTTTCTGACTCATTTTTTTCCTACAAATCATATTTACCGGGCAAGGGATGACTCAAAAGGTCAGAGTGTATGGGACAAATGTATTACAAGTAGTAAAGCATTACCATGTGCTGACCCCAGGTGGATCCTGGCAACACGTATGGTTCCCTAAACACTGCCCAGAAGTAATCTCTGAACACAAAACCATGAAGGAGTCCCAGCTACCACTGAGTGTGACCAAAGAAACCCCAACAGTGGTGGGGTGGTTTGGAGTGCATGTTCTGTATGTAGGAACCCCAGGCTTCATCACTAGTGCCATATGCTTCCTCAAGCACTTGTCTTCCCTTTGTTCATTGAGCTCATGGATTTGCTCAAGTGGGCACCAGGACATCTCCATACATGCTGTCGCATGCTAGTGTAGCCCAAGGGCATCTGCTCACTCCAGGAACACAAAGAGCCTCAAACCATTCCTTCGGGTCATGGGAATGAGGTCTATAATTGTTACTGGTTTTTGGCATATCAAATACAACAAGTATAGTTTGCCAGGCTCTGCCGTGCTGGTGGGATACTCTTGTAGTTGCCTCTCATCTCGTGCATCTATTGATGAACCGCGAGCTGGGCGGAGCTCTGACAAGTGAGGAGTCTGGATGTGGATACTATGTATTTTTATATCCCACTAATGAGTGCAGTCATAAGTCTGTCCCTTGGTGGTAGGAAATGTGCACTGGTGGAGGGATGGGTGTTGGAACACTGTATGACTGAAATCCAACCATGAAAGCCCTGTAACTTTTTTTATTCAATAAAAACTACAAAGATTTAAAAATAAAAATAAAAAGAATGAGCCTCAGGCTCTCATAATCTCCAGCGTGGGAGAGCCACGAGAGCCCTCATGACTTCCTAACTATCACACCTATTCTATGCAATCAGAACATCAGCCCGAGACTCAGGCTAGCCTTCAGAACCCACAAACTGATCCTCATAATGCCCTGTGTACTCCCGGATTCACACCTATATCCTCCTGATCCTAATTTCTGAGCCCTTACAATATATTTTATACACTATAAAAGGCTAGCCTGAGTCTCGGGCTGATGTTCTGATTGCATAGAATAGGGGTGATAGAGTTAGGAGGTCATGAGGGAGCTCGTGGCCTCTCCACGCTGAGATTATGAGAGCCTGAGGCTCATTCTTTTTTTATTTTTTATTTAAAAAAAATCTTTGTAGTTTTTATTGAATGAAATAGTTACAGGGCTTTCATGGTTGGATTTCAGTCATACAGTGTTCCAACACCCATCCCTCCACCAGTGTCAGCAAATGGTGATTCTCGGTGTTGCAGGCAACGGGAAACCACAGCACCAATTTGTCAACTTTTTCCAACCATGATTCCCATCCAACCCTGTCTCCTAGTGGCCCTGTCCTACTGGTTAGGTCCCTACTCTCGCATCTTGCCCCCCCCCACCACCACCACCTACAAAATTTCCCCTGTGCTCCTCTTGGAATACCCAGGAAACACAGAGGCCTTTATATGGTTGAAAGGGCCCCATCTCCCACTGCTTCCTGAGGTCACTGATTCCTTCACAGTCTCTCCAGCCAATGGATTTGTTCGCCATCATCTTCCCACAATTGGGCTTGGAAGCAGGACTTCTCATTGTGATTCTCAGAGAGTTTCTCCTCCATTTTCCTTAAAAAGTTCTCTGCTCCAGGGGCTAAAACGATGGCACAGGCATTAAAATTTATGCCTTAGGGCTGGAGCCCAGTTCAACATCCAGCACATGCTCCCGCAGCATCATCATTGGACTGGCTTTATAGCTCAGTGGTTACTTCGTGATCGCTTTATATATATATATAAATTATTTGTTTATTTATTTATTTACTTTTTGGGTCACACCCGGCAATGCTCAGGGGTTACTCCTGGCTCTGTGCTCAGGAATTACTCCTGACGGTGCTCAGGGGATCATATGGGATGCTGGTGATTGAAGCCAGGTTGATTGTGTTCAAGGCAAACACCCTACCTGTTGTGCTATTGCTCGGCCCTAACAATTATATTTTTATATATTTTACATATTTGATATTTTTTACCAACTGCTATTCTACATTTGCACAGTAGTACCTGTTCATGAGTTCCCAGTTCTCCATCACTGTTGACCCTATTTAGATTCTCATTATTATCTCAGTATACAATTCCAGAATCTGAGATTAAGCCCTGCTTTTTCTTGCCTTCTGCTTATAGTGTTACACTCTAAATTATCCTCATAAGTGATCCAAATTGATTTCACTATAGAGATTCCATTGTTCTGTCAAAAAGCTGTGGACCTTCTTTGATCTTATGTATGCTATCTTTTAAAACTGAAAGACTTTCTATAGACAACTTTTAATTTTTAAATGATCAAAGTAAGTAGAAGCCTTCACATTTTTGGCTAAGCAAAGAAATAGCTTTAAGTCTTCCACAACTTGATGAAAAATACTTGCCAGGTATTTCAACTAAATAAGGTGAAATGCAAAAGCATTGTGAAACAAGCCTTAAAGAATTTTGTGAAAGTTTCACCATCCTGAAAAGATCCTTCAAAAGTCTGAGAGGCTCAGATGCAAACTGGCCTTGACTGGACCTGTGATGTGGTGGACATCCCTGCAGAGACTCAGTTTCTATCCCAGCTGACAAGGGGTGAGTGCTTGATGAGAAATTCCATGGATTTACTGCATTTTCTGCATTCCAGCCTCTAAACAGACAGGAAATAATCTGGATTTGAGGAATAGCCAAGGGGAAGCCACTGTGTAAGCCACTTGTCGTGAGACTGGAGTTTAGCAGAGACACCCAGATGTCTCTTCAGAGCGTCCATGACAAAAGCTTCACTGTGAGCCCCCAGGAGGCGATGCAGAAACAGTGCAGCAGAGATGCCTCCCAGCATCCATGCTGAAGCTGCTGGCCACTGCCACCACTGGGAAGGTAGACATTTCCTGGCAGTGTCCTGGCACTGTGAGGGACCTGGATAGAATTGTCAATCCCAGGAGTTGAATGAGTCATGGGCAGAAATGAACCACTGGGGAAACTGAATATTCCTCGTGGCCCACTGGGCCCTTCCTTTCAGAAAGTCTACATATCATTCATTCATTCATTCCTTCGTTCATTCATTCATTCATTCATTTATTGGTGTTCTTTTTCTACTTTTCTTGGTTTGGTTTTTGGCTCACACCCAGCAGTGCTCAGGGGTTACTCCTAGCTCTGCACTCAGGAATTACTCCTGGCAGCGCTTGGGGGACCATATGGGATGCCCGGATTGAATCCGGTCAGCTGGCGTGCAAGGCAAATGTCCTACCCACTCGACTATCACTCTGGCTCCTTCCATATTCTTTAAAAAACCCAACAATAACCAAAAACCCACCTTGAAGTCAGAAAAAGAACCCAAAGAAATGAGATTCAGGAGATGGGAGCCTGCAAATTGTTCCAGATCCAATTACAGCAGTATCACCATGAAGTAGAAATAATAGTTATATGCTGAACCCGTGTCTTTTTCAAGTGCTTTAAATCTTTAACTATCATGCCACAGAAAAACCTCTTATTTCCACAGTTAAAATTTAATCAAAACCAAAGCAATATCTAGCTGAGCTGTACATAGGTTTGTTCCACAACACACTCAGGTCAAGAGGTTAAACAACTAGATGAAGATGGAGAAAACTGAAAATACTAATTATTGGAGGCTCTGTGTTCTCTCTGGTGCGGATGTGGGCTCCACAACCAAAGCTTGTTTTGTCTCGTTCTCCATTTTGCTGCTTATTAGCAGTGTAAATTGAGCATGCGTATAATACCTGATCTCAGTACCTTCGATGGTCATAAAGAGCACTGGCACATAGCAGGTGCTCAGAAGGCATTGACTCTTGTCAGTTTCTCTAAGATGATTTTGTTGCTCAGAGTAGATTAATAAAGGAACGACATGGGGTATTCAGCTCAGGGTTTTGAGGACGCTTGTGAAGACGGCCTTCCTCAATTTAGATGGGAAACTACCGAAGTTCTGAGCAGAGGAGCATAGCCTGTGATAAAAACATGGGAATGGGAGCAGAAGCTGCAACCTAAGGCGGTTCACCTGCAGTCTAACCCAAGTGATGTGTGGATGGCAGTGACGAACAGTGATGACCAGACTGGATGCAGTGAAAGTGGCTGAAGGTAGTAGCACTAACAGAATTAGCTCATGAATTGGAACCTTTTTAGGGGATTGGTGTGGGAGGGCCACACCTGGTAAAGCTCAGGACTTATCCTGACTCTGCATTCAGGGATCGCTCCTGGCATGGATCAGGGACCAAATGGGGTGCTGAGGATGGAACCTGGGTATGCTGTATGCAAGGCAAGTGTCTTACCTGCTGTACTGTCTCTCTGGCCCCATGAATTGGAATCTTAGTCCCAGACACTGAAGAAAGGCCATTAGCTAAAGGTGTGATTAGAAGTAAAGAGCCAGTCTAAGCAAGGGTGGGAAGAATGTCAGAGTGCTGGAGCACAGGCATTGCGTGGGTGGCGCAGGTCAGTGCACAGCCCCCAAGCACTACCAGCTGTGACCCCTAAAAAACATGCTAGGAGTGAGCCCTGAGCAATTGTGAAACAGAACAAGACTAAAGAGGAAGTCACCACGATGCCCTTTCCTATGTGCTGGACTCACATCCTGCAGGAGCCTGAGCTAGTGCTTGAGGGTCTCAATTCCCCATTTGCCTGGGATTAGAGCCCCATGGTAACCCAGGTGATGTGGGACTGGCCATGACAAACAGTGATAACCAGACTGGATGGAGTGAGGACAGGACAGGAACACTGGACAGAAAACAGCAGTACCGATGGTCCCTGTGCTTGGGAGGCTACAGGACTGTTCCTCGTAGAGCTGCCCTAGACGCAGCTGAGGTGCCAGATCTGGTGTCAGATTGCTCCCAATTTTTTGGGGGGCAAGTGGGGTTGTCACAGCTGGTGATACTCGGGGTTACTCCTGGCTCTGCACTCAGAAATTACTCCTGGCAGTGCTTGGGGACCTGTGGGATGCTGGGAATTGAACCAGGGTTGGCTACGTGCAAGACAAACCCCCTTACCTGCTGTACTATCTCTCCGGCCACTTGCCTCTTCCCCTACCCCCCAATTTTAAAAGAGGGCCAGGAACTATGCTGGTTAATGTAGAGAAGAGCAAATTAAAAGGAAAGCAGATGAGGGGGAAATACGCCAGATGAAATTATATCTATGCATCTTCTCACCTCTCCCTGTCTCTTTAAAGCGAACCGTCTGGGGAGGTCTGATTTGCTTGGACTATTTTGATGAGGAAATAGAATCCCTCTTCACTGATTGGGTGGTTCTGTAAGTGTTGGCCACCCGATGGGGTGACCGACTGGGAGCCTCGGAACACCGCACCTACCAAGGAAAACTCTGAGAGACCAAGTCCTATGCAAAAGCAAGGGTTTTATTAATAAGCGTAGTATACTCGGGCTCATAGCGTGACCCCAAGCGGTCAGTGGCTAAGAGCCCCAAGCTCTTCAGGGAGGATCTTTTAAGAGATAATTCCCGCTGTTACAGAAAAGCTCGCGCATAACCATCCAATAGATTTAAAATATTACATCAAGGTCTGCACGCAGGCAGCCAATCACTCTGCACCAGGTAACCATCACCCACCAATCTGAGTGTGCCTAATACTTCTTTCCATATTTGGCACGGCATGGGCCCAGTCACATATCATACCAAATACAGAGGGGGACATCAGACGCAACCTCTCGGGAATGTTTGTCTCACAACCTTCCCTGGAATTATCTGCTTAGGGACCTTTCTCTGCTCTTGCTGAGCCATCATTTTATCAGTTACTAATTATTCCTGTTTTTGTGTTCTGAGGGCTAGGGCCCAGTTACTAATTACTCCTGTTTTTGTGTTCTGAGGGCTAGGGGCCATTCTTTCAGTTCCAAGTGAGTTACCTGTTTAGGTTTGGTGAGTGGGGAATGTGTGGGTGCCTTCGGGCTGGGAGAAGAGAGCCAGTCAGACTGGACTGAGTGGACAGGAAGTCGGGAAGGATAGTGGAGACTGACTAGGAAAAGCTTGGGCGAAAATGAAAGAAGATGATGTTTGGAGGGATGGAGCGTTAGTCACACCCAGTGGTACTCTGGACTTATTACCTCTGGCTCTGTGCTCAGGGGTCACTTCTGGCAGGACTTGGGACCCTGTATGGTGCTCGGTATTGAACTTGGGTCAGCCACATGCAAAGCAAGCGCTTTAACCACTGCACTATCTAGCTGGCCCTTCTCTAGGAATTTTAATTAAAAGATACGCAATTTTCAGTGAGTTGTGGATGGTAAATATAAAATTCTGTAGCCGCTCTGGGTGTGTGTGTATGTCGGGGCTCATGAAGCTGCCCCATGTTGGGCACCAGATGTTGGGGGCCCTTGCCAGCAGCCCCCAGCACAAATGAGGAAGACCTAGATCTTGCTGGACTTCATCCCTGTGGAAAAAAGAGAGGATGGACTTGGGAGAAAGTCTGCCTTGCTGCTGCTGCTGAGAAAGGAAAGAAAGAAAGAGAGAGAGAAAAAGAAAGAAAGAAAGAAAGAAAGAAAGAAAGAAAGAAAGAAAGAAAGAAAGAAAGAAAGAAAGAAAGAAAGAAAGAAAGAAAGAAAGAAAGAAAGAAAGAAAGAAAGAAAGAAAGAAAGAAAGAAAGAAAGAAAGAAAGAAAGAAAGAAAGAAAGAAAGAAAGAAAGAAAGAAAGAAAGAAAGAAAGAAAGAAAGAAAGAAAGAAAGAAAGAAAAAGAGAAAAAAGAAAGAAAGAAAAAGAAAGAAAGAAAGATAGGAAGGAAGGAAAGAAAAAGAAAGAAAGAGAAAAGAGAAAGAAAGAGAGAGAAAGAAAAAGGAAAGAAGGAAGGAGAGAGAGAGAGAGAGAGAGAGAGAGAGAGAGAGAGAGAGAGAGAGAGAGAGAGAGAGAGAGAGAGAGAGAGAGAGAGAGAGAGAGAAAACAACACCAATGCAGCGGGAGTTCTAGATAGCATTACTCAATTTACTGAACACAGTTTAAGCCTTACAATATTTGGTTAGACGGGGTACAAGCACACATCACAGGGCATTTGCAAGCTCCTGGGCCATGATAACAGAAAACTGTCACAGATTTAGCATTTGCAAGGTAACATTTGCAAGGTAATGATCATTGATTACATATCCTCTGTGATCAGAGGTCAGAAGACCTCTGATCTGCCATCTAACATTCTGCCTCACCTTAGCTTAGATAGGCACAGATGTTTTGGGTGTAACCATCTGGGTCCTGAATAGGCCCTGCCCTTAGGATCCTGGAATTTCTGGGTCCTGAATGGGCCCTGCCTTTAGGGTCTTGTGGCGGGAAAGTGCTGGACCCTAAGGCTAGCATCAGAACCCAACATATGTACAGGAAGTGATGAATCTTCTTGAAATGTAAAGTCAATGAACCTTCTCACACTGCCAGACTAGCTGCCTCTGTCCTGCCAAAACTCAGTATTTCTTCCTTCATTGGAGTGAGCTTTTCTTTTTGCAGGGGGACACATCACACGGGGTATCAGGGATTGGCTGCATGCCAGTGTCCAGCCCCTGAATTAGAAATCAATCAATCAAGCACATAGAAGAACACACACACACACACACACACACACACACACACACAGAGAGAGAGAGAGAGAGAGAGAGAGAGAGAGAGAGAGAGAGAATTAAATGGACAAGAGGGGCCCTTTCCTGCATTTTGCAGCTAATTCACTGCAAAACAGATGCAAACAGAGCAGAATGTCTACTATTTCAAGTCACCATGGGGGAGGGGGAAAGCCTAAAAGAGAAAATAATGTATACAGGTCTGAAAGCATAAAGTAAAACGCAAAACTTCCTAATCTGCAGAAGGAATTCGCATAGAGAATCCTAAGGAACTTATGAAACAACTAAAATGAATTGATACTCAGCAGAATGCTTGCTTGTATGACTCTGAGTTTGAGTACCTGCACTGCTCAAAGCTGGGGTGGGGTGAGTGGAAGTCATACCAGCAGAATCAAAAGACAAGAAATTCAATAGACTGATGAAAGTCAAGTTTTGTTTTTCTTTTTTGGGTCACACTTGGCAGTGCTCCGGGGTTACTCCTTTCTCTACACTCAGGAATTACTCCTGGCAGTGCCCAGGGACCGTCTGGGATGCCGAGGATTGAACCTGGGTCAGTCGCTTGCAATGCAAAGGCCCTACCCGGTGTGCTATCACTCTGGTCCAATTCAAGATTTTAAGGTCAATTGAATTCCATCCAAAATAGCCAATACCTACCAGCCCTGTATACCTGATCCTGATGCGGCACATTTGCACTGCTCCTGATGGTGGTCTCGAATCTTTCTAGCAAAGTGTGGCCATACTGTGGTACCAGCATCAACCAGCCACTTAGGAGAGAGGCAGAATCGCAGCACTGCCCAGATGTCTTGACTCAAAATGCATGTTAGTGTTGGAGTTAGTGCTGGAACTTGAGCAGCTGCTGTCTGTGAGTCTCCGACTTGAAGTCCCAGCCTAGTGGTTACCTGCACCACCATCTATATCTTTTCTGCCCACAAAGTGATAGTTCCCTTCAACCTAACTTCCTGCATATTGAAGATCACCTAAATTCTTTATGGAGTATTTTGTTGTGAGCTGTGCACGATTTATTTCTCATAATTCTGCAAGGTATCATTTGACTGAGAATAGAAGCATCTCCCCAGCAAGTTACTAACCAACTAGCAAACAGTTTGTGATTAGCCAGGATTTTTTTTTCTTTTTTGGGTCACACCCGGCAATGCTCAGGGGTTACTCCTGGCTCTGCACTCAGGGAATTACTCCTGGCTGTGCTCAGGGGATCATATGGGATGCCGGGGATTGAACCCGGGACCAGCCACATGCAAGGCAAATACCCTACCCACTGGACTATAGCTCCAGTCCCCTAGTGAGAAATTTGAATTTTGATTTCTCTTGATTTTTTTTCCTATTTTTTGGAGGACACACCCCGTGGTACTCAGGGCTTACTCCTCCACACTCAGATATTATCCCTGTTAGGACTCCAGGATCCATATGAGGATTAAACCCAGCCCAGATGAATACTTTGATGACTCATCATCGTCCTGCAAGCTATATCTATAAAAGTATTGATAAAAGACATTAAAAGCCTGGTAAATGAAGCCACTTAGGAAGTGGCCTGTGCCTTGCATGTAGCTAACCTGGTTTTGATCCCCAGCATCCCATATGGTCCCCCAAGCACCTCCAGGAGTGATTCCTGAGTGCAGAGTCAGGAGTAACCCTTGAGGATTGACGGATGTGACTCAAAAACAAAAAAAAGATTAATTATTTAAACTATGATGGATAGGCAGCTATAAAATACTGAATTTTAAGAATGCTATAAAATGTTTCATTGCTTTGCACACAATAAGCTCTGTACAGAGCTCATCTGAGTCTTACTATTATGGTGCAACACCATAATATGCACCATTCCTTAATTGAATTCGAAATAACTTGCAAACTTCAGCTCTGGGCTCCCCCCCCACCCAACACACACACTTGTGTACATGCACACATACACGCGCGCACATACACACGCATACCTCGAACTCTGCACCAACCATAGCTCTCCACATTTCTGACCATGGCAATTTCATTCATTGAAACTCCAAATGAACTTTGATTCTTCAGTTTACCTCTTTCATCCCTTCTAATCTGTCTGAAAATCTGACTGAAAATATATTCCAGACTCTACAACTGCGTCTGCTACCACTTCTTTGCTCCAGTCCCCTGTTCTGTCTTGGTATATTTATTTCTTTGCTCTACTTACATGACAGATAGTCTCACTTTTCTGGAGGATCTATGGCTAAGACCCAGGACTGGTTACTTCTAAGGTCTGCAAAGGAAGGATTGATTGTAGGCCTTTCTCCACAGCTTTTAGATAGCTCTTGTCTCCAGGCATCTCCCCCTGGTTCCTCCTCCGTGCTTCTGTGCCCAGATGTCCCCCTTTCACAGAATATGAGCTAGGGTAGGGCCCAATCTTATGAGCTCCCAATCTTGTGAGTCACCTTGGAAAACTAATCTCAACACAGTCCCATTCTCAAGCACTAGGACTTCAGTAAAAGACATTTGAGGGGGCACAGTTCAACCCACAGCACCTGGACAACTACAGAAGCTTGCTGCCACATCTCCGCTTCTAGGGGACTCTGTTTCCTCGAGCCTTTCTCTACTCAGAAACCAGAGCTGAAATTTTCGCGATAGATGCCAGATTCTCTCTTTTCTGCTTATTCCCTAGCACTGGGGCCAGGGCGATCGTACCCTGACTAGGTATGTTTCCTTGCATGAGACCGACCCAACTTTACTCTCAGCACCCCATATGGTTCCCTGTGCCTGCCCCATATAGCCTGAACACATAGCCTGGTAAATGAAGCCACTTAGGAAGTGAGCACAACTGCGTGTGCCCCCATTCCCAAAGTCAGTCAGTCAGTCAGTCAATCAATCAATCAAATGCCTAGTACTTCACCAGCTAGGTGAAGTACTTAGGTGGTCTCTGAGGTCTTAAGGATGGTTCCCTTCACATCTCTGACTGCATCATCTTGAGTCTTCTCATTCTGTTTCTACCCCACGGGTTGCCTCACCATCCTTTGACCATCCAGGGAAGTTTCTATACATTTAGTAGATTTGTTGTGTGTTTGGGGGCCACACCTGGCTCTGCACTCAGAAGTCACTCCTGGGTAAGTGACTGCCCTATTTCTGGCCCCACCATCCACAGTATTTTATGCTGCATTCACGCTGCCTGCAGTCTTTTCCTGGATTCTGCCTTGTTCTCAACTCCTTCAGGTCTGCAAACAAAAACCCTCCCTAACTTCCTTCCTCCCCAGCACCGTCCTTTCATCCTTTTTCTTTCTCTAGCACTCATCACCTTCTGTCATGTTCTACAACATGCTTTCTGTTGGGTTCATTGTCGGGCTCCGTTAAAGTGAGGTGTGTGATTGGAAGTGATTACTCTGGACAAGAACTGAGTGCTGAAAGGAGGTAAAGTGATACACACGATAACCTTTCCATGACAGTGCGGCAAACCACAGTGCCTAAAAAGGAATGAGAGAGGGAGGGAGGGAGGGAAGGAAGGAGGAGGCTAGAGAGAGAGATGGGGAGGAAAGAGAAGGTACCATAGAGGCAGGCTGTGGGGAGGAGGCAGGTGCGACACTGAGGACATAGGTGTTGGGAAGTGTGCACTGGTGAAAGGATGGATGTTGGAACATTGTATGACTGAAACCCAATCATGGACAACTTTGTAACTGTGTATCTCACAGTGATTTAATTAACAATCAGCAGACTAAGGTCTGTCCTGTTGTGTACACAGGGTCAGAATAGTTGCACTGTCAGTCAATACATGTGCAAAGTACAAAAAAAAGGAATTCTCATTTTGTAAATGCTAAAACCAAAGAACAGAGCAGTTAGCCTGTGTGTGTGTGTGGTCACACAGATAGACTGTAGATTAGAGCCCAACCAGGCAGCCTTCTAGCTCAAAGCTTATTGTGTCATAACCAAGTCATAAACATTTTCTTTGTTACAATAACATCAATATGTGTGCTAATTAGAGATTAAAATACAGACTCAATTTTCATTTTGAAGCCTGTTTTCTGAAAGGTGAGGTTGTTTCTATCTTAATAGCTAGTTTAGATCACTGCTTTCCAGTCTGATTAGTCTAACCCTCACCTCAATTGCCAGTGCCATGAGCCTGGTTCTCAAAACACATTTCACTAATGGTGTGGATTGTTAGTGATGCCAATATTATTTTATATCAAGATACTTTTTAATTTTTATAATATGATACATAGAAAATGTTGGGCGAAGTCAACATTATGACAAGACCCAGAACATTCCAGACCCCCAACGATGACGTATTTCTTGACTCCTTTTGCCCCCTCCTGTCCCCAGTGCTTTCCCCAGTGCCCTCTAGCTGCCTGCAAGCCTCACTCTGTGATGTTCTCCCTCTTGGGTAAAATATTTTCATATGTCTCATGTCTCCCCTTAGATTCTATCCTTATTTTGTTGAAAAACTCATCTAGTAAAACTTGAGGAAAGGGTTATGGGAAGTAAACTTTGTAAGTACTTAAGAGGCATGCAAAAATAAAGTTGTTCTCCATTCACACACTTGATTGTGTTTGGCAGTACACAGGCACACACAGCTCTCTCAGCACTGTAAGATGCCACAGGGAGAGGACTGTACATTCGGGGATTCTAAAGTAGTCAGTCAGCCAGTGACCAACTCAGCAACAGGTGCCCTTGCCCACTCCACTTTAAGTTTTCTTCCTTCCCTGGACCCTGTTTCTCCATTTCTCTTGCAAGATCCTTTAATGGCCTTTGGATATATTAAGCTTTCTGACTCCTATTCAAAGACAGTGTCTGCTTTTTCTCCTCACTGTCTTTCCTTCCTCCATCCCTTCCTCTCTCCCCTCCCATCCCTTCTCCTCTCCTCTTTCCTTCTTTTCTTCTTTCTTTTCCACTGCTACTGATGTCTATATGTCAGGGACACTTTAATGCATTCACAAATCTTCTGAATGAGAATCACTGCTTCCCATTAGAGTCCTTTGATCCAAGAGAAAAGTGCCACAGAAGCAATTCTTCCGTCTTTGCCCCACCTATTACCTATTTCCCTTTCCCTACTCTAAAACTAGATTTTCTGCCACAAGAAAACCTAAAGCTAGGGAAAACTCAGCAGCCAACTTAAAGGAAAACACATTAGAAGTGATTTATTGGTTCTAGGTGGTACTGTTGTGCACACTCAGCCTGTCCCTTTAGGAAGCAGGAAGAAGGGACAACTTGCTTGGATGGCAGTGCTGTGGTGCACACCAGATTGTGTGAAAGAACATCCCAGTATGATGTTATTGTGATGGGGGAAGTGTGTGGCTTGAGAGTTGGTGAGAAAAGATAGAAAGGATCCAACATAGAAGGAAGAATATGAAATAGGTGAACATGTGGCAGAGGAGAGAACAGAACTTGGAAGGAAAAAAAGTCTATGCTGCAAGCACTCCTATACACACACGCAGACACACGCCGCACACAGTAGTGAGGGACAGGCTGTGTGACTCAGACCAGAGGGAGCTGAGGGTTGCACCAGCCAGTGTTATGGAAATGAGCCCCAGACACCCCATGGGTCTGGCCCACTCGTGGAGCCTTGGGCAAGTGATGTGGGTACAGGGAAGTCTCTGGTCTTAGCTGAGATCGTGGCCCCCAAGCATGATTTTGCTTAGCACAGTGGGCTGTGGGCTAGCCAGGAGCCAAGCAGAAGCAGAGAATATGGGAAGAAAAGAAGGGCAGAACTGGGAGTCTTTTGGTTTGTTTTGGGACCACACCAGGCAATACTTGGGGATTGCTCCTGGCCCTGCACCCAGGAGTCACTTCTGGAAGTGCTCGGCAGACCACCGGAGATCAAAACATCTGAAAGGCAGGAACCCTACCTGCTGCACTATCACTCCGGCCCCAAGAACTGGGGCGTCCTAAGAACCCATGAAAGTTTCCACAGAAGGAAAAACAAATGTGATGTCCAGAGAGCTCCTGGCAGGGCCACCATGTCCCAAGGAAGGACCTTCTCTCCCTGCTTTTCCTCCTATCCTGCCCACAGAAAGGAGGGGGAGGGAGTAGAGGACAGAGACTGAGATGAAAATGAGACTGCCTCCTCCCCAGTGTGGCCAGGGTTGGACTTTGAGATGTCTGACGTAAAGTCACCATTAGAGTTCGCCTATTTAACGGCCATCACAAAGGCCAGGGGTTTGCCCCAATTTTCAGCCAGAAACAAGGGCTGTGTTTTCCCCATGTTCTATGTTACAAGGCAGAGAAGAGCAGAAAACAAAATGATAATGCAAGTTGCATTTTAGGTGCTCTTCGGGAATCACAACTGATTAGCTGTATTATATATAATATATATTTATTTATTTATATAATATATTATTTATATTTACATACCTGTATCACTGTCTTCCCGTTCATCATTGATTTGCTCAAGCAGGAATCAGTAACATCTCCATATGTCCTGTCTCATGCTAGTACAGCCCAAGGGCATCTGCTTGCTCCAGGAACATAAAGAGCCTCAAACCATTCCTTCAGGTCATGGGAATGAGATCTATAACTGTTACTAGTATTTGGCATATCAAATACGACACGGGTAGCTTGCCAGGCTCTGCCGTATAATAAAATGATTAATTAAAAAAAATAAAACACTCAGTATGAAACTAGAAATGGTTTTGTGAAGTTGTCTTTGGGGTTCCAATATATGGACCCCTCTTAGATCTACTAATTTACTTCTGTGCATGCTTCTGAGATTCAGCCTGTTTTTTCCTTTTGGCTCATTCTGCTCTTTCTGGTTCTGCCTTTCCAAAATTTCTCCTTTCTGTCTCCAAACAAAATCTCCTCAATTTTAGACCATTGAATATTCAATGACTCTCAGACATGGGGCAGAGCTGTTCCTTGCTCTCCCTGTGCACAGCTGTTCATGAGGCAGTCGGGAGGCATGGCGGGTTCTAGCCCTGGCCCACCACCTTGGCAGAGCCTCACAACAAGCCAGACCACCCCCACCCCTCACTCCACGGGCGCCGCCATTTTCCACATTTGGTCTTCCCTCTCGTCAGAACTCCACCCAGCAGACCAGCCCATCACAGCCTGGCTTGCGCAGCCGCTGCGGCCGCGCAGTTCATCAATAAATGCTTTATTTGGAGGTGTTTAAAAGAGTTTGCCTCCCGCTCGGCAAGCCTGGCAAGCTTCTCGTGTTGTATTTGATATGCCAAATTCCAGTAACAACTATATTAGGTCATTCCCATGACCTAATATAATGGTTTGAGGCTCTTCATGTTCCTGTAGCAAGCCGATGTCCCTGGCTCTACTGGCATGAGACAGGACATATGGAGATATTACTGGTGCCCGCTCTAGCAAATAGATGATCAACGGAAGATCGTGACGTGATCGTGAATATTCAATATTCTATTCCACTGATTCCACAAGTTAATCTAAAATCCCTTTCTTTGAGTTCCAATTGTCTGTTTTGGCCACCACTGGTCACGTCTCTGCCATGATTCCTCTGCATCCTATCTTTAAACTGTCTCATAACTACCCTACGTGGAGTTTTACTACAGGTGTTATTCACTCTCATCTAGCTTTTGCCAGCTAATTAATGCATAGGCCATTTGTTCAGACAAACAATAAAACACTTATTTGAAATGAAAATTTAAGTGACATTCCTGTGTTGTCATATGCTGATTTTGGTTAGAAATGGAAAAAATATCGACTTTTACATGCTAACTGGAAGTCCTTCATATCCATATGCTAAACCAATAAGACTTCAAATTTCTTCGTCATTCTATTTGCTTCCAGGTTTATCAATTTGGCTTGACTTTCTTTCTCTAGTTAAAACTAGTAATCTAGGGGCCGGAGCGATAGTACAGCAGGTAGGGCATTTTGCACACGGCCGACCGGGTTCAATCCCTGGCATCTCAAATGGTCCCTTGAGCACCGCCAGGAGTAATTCTTAATTGCAGAACCAGGAGAAACCCCTGAGCATTGCTGGGTGTCACCCAAAAAAGCAAAAATAAATAAATAAAAATATACAGTGTTAAAAAACTAGTAATCTATCAGTCTACTAGTACTAATGCATATATATATATATTTATATGTACCTTCAGTTTGCTAATATACACCAAATTTTTTATTGCTAGAAGCTCTTAACATATATACATATATGTTATTTATATATCTGCAATATATATTATATATGTATTTTATATATATATTATAATATAATTACCAAATTAGGTAATAATTTTTAATTACCCAATTAAGTAATATGGACCTTGAGATTTTTGTTCGGTTTTGTTTGCACTGGTTCCAGGGCCACACCTGGCTGCGCTCAGGGCTTACTCCTGGATCTGTGCTCAGGTATATCTGAGTAGCTCACGGGATTGCACCCCAGTTAGTGACCAATGCAAGGCAAGTGAATTAACTCCTGAACTAGCTCCAGACTTTGGGGAGGATTTTTATGGGACTTTACCAAAAGTAGAACTCAAATGAGTCTTCTTTCACCTGGTTCCAATGGAAACTAGAAGAGAAAGAGGGATAAATCTAATGACCTGTAGAAGGAGGAAAAAAATAAGAGGTGACCATTGAGATGATAGACTCACCTGAGGCTGTGTGGTCTTGAGCAGTATAATGGCATCTGTGAAGTTAATTGGCATTGGAGAAGAAGATGATGCATTAACTTAATATTTTTAATTGTTAATAAGCTTTAAATGGCATATGTTCTAATTAGACAGCGATTAGAAATAATAAATTGGAAGCAACCCTGATGTATTAGAATAGGGAGTAAAACTGAGTAAATCAACTGAGTGATAGAATAATATGCAATTATTAAAAATTGTTTTCAAAGACTGTAACACAAAATATTCACCTGGCATGTATCAAAACATAACGTTGTTGCTGTGTATGACAGAATTGTAAAAGATAAGCATTTCCATAGAGTTTAGACTTTTCAGCTATGGGGGTAGGTAGAATTTTAAAAAATAGACAAACTAATGAGAGCCTTCAGCTGCTAAGTTCTTTACTGTCATCTTCCATCTTCCCAAAATCCCAGTGGACTGCTGCTAGTATTATCTCCATTTAATTAGGGTATTGAGTCTCCCTGGGTTCTGAGTAACAAGTAAGCTAATAGCCTGCGACCTATGACCCCTGGCTTTGGCACTCTAGGAAGTAAGCCCCCTGCTCCACCCCCCACCTCCTTACAGCTTAAGGAGGTGATGGCCTCAGGGACCCTCTGCCCTTCCCTCAAAGGCAATCGGGAGGGTCCCTTTGATGGTGGCCACACACAAGTTTCTCCGCTTCAGAATTCTGTCCCTGGGTGTCTCCAACCACAGACACTGATTAATATCTGGTACCCTGACGCCTTCTTTCCCTCTTCCCACTATGCTTGCAGGCAGCATCTCCCAGGCCAGCAAGAGTGGATGAGATCTCAGGCTTCGGGGTCTGTGCGCTCAGCTGATGCCTTCTGCCTTTGGTCTGGATTCCTTCTCTCACTTGAGTGAGGCATGATATTTCAGTGGCACAGCATGTCTTGTTCTGCTACAGAGGCTCCGAAAACGTTCCAGGACAACTGGAAGACTTTCCTTTAACAACACATTAATCTTGCGAGGGCTCCACAGAAAATGACAAGTCTGGGTCTAAATTTAGGCCTGTCTGGCTCCATAATCTGATCTGCTCTCTACAGAGACGCACATTGTGTGTGTGTGTGTGTGTGTGTGTGTGTGTATGCATATGCATAGAATAAAAATGCAGTGGAAATTAATCAAAATCTTAATGATGGTTGGATCTAGATGGTGCTGATAATGATGGATCTGAATTTGTTAAACAGAAAAAGCAACGAGTTTTTAAATGAAAAAAATTGATGTATGACATGGGTGTGGAAAATAATTAAAGCATAGGTCAAGATGATGTAAATCTCTGGTTAGGAAAATGAAGTCGGTGGTACTCAGCTCTGTCGTGTTTGATTGAACAGACTTATCTGATGTTCTGGATTAAATCCCATGTTATTAGGACTTCCTGTGACCTATAAACCCATTAAAGAATTTTAAATGTATTAGATTGAAAAAAAGAAACAACACCTTGAGGTTTTACTTTTTAATCAAACCTAAAATCCTATTTTTTAAACACTGAAAAGTTCTGTCCTCCCCCCCACCTCCCACCGTCCACTCCAGTATAAGTGAAACACATGCTTTACAAATTATGTCCTGGATAGGTTGAAAATTAAAAGGTGCAAAAACTGCCTGTCAAATAAAAATGGAAAACTGAAAATGGTATATAAAGATAGGTACTGTATAACAACATTCTCTTTTTAACTACATGATGAGGAAAATGATTATTTTACTGGGAATATATAATATTCTAAAGTTGTGCACAAATTTAAAATAGTCATAAAAGATACAAAAAATAAGAAGAAGCCTAAGAGTCAAACACATGAACACGATACATGAGTACATTCTTTCATTAAAAAAAACAAAATGCAGTTTTAGGGCTGGAAAGATAGTGCAGCGGTAGGGGTACTCTTCTTGCATATGGCCGACCTCGGTTCAATTCCCAGCATCCTATACGGTCCTCTGAGCCTCCAGAGTGATTCCTGAGTGCAAAGCCAAGAATAAACCCTGAGCACCTCTGGGTGTCCCCCCCCAAAGAATAGTTTTATTAGAGAAATGTGCTTAGGGAAATGAGGGGAGAAATATTTGTGTTCAAGAGAAAATAAAGACTACTCCAGAGGGGAGACAAAATCCCATTCTTTGTACTATTAAGTTAAAATGAATAAAGACAAAATATTAACAGAATTTCATTCTTTGTATTAAGTCAAAACTTAATACAAATAGAAAATATTTAACAAAATAATGTGATGGGCTCAAATAATAATAATATTTATCAATGTACGTGGAACCTTTGCAAAAATTGATGTTTTACCCTATGAAGCAATTCTGAGTGAATTTTTAATAACTGATATTATATGGAAGCCCAGCGGTCTTCTCCAAATTGCATTACATGTCCAGCCCATCTGATTTTTAATGCCTTGGCAAATGACAGCGTCCCTGACTCTGAACGGCGATGGAGGTCGGAACTCCGGATTCCTTCTCTCACTTGAGTGAGGCGTGATATTCCAAGCATAGCTCTTTCGATTGCTCTTTGGGAGACCCGAACATCCTGCTTTCGCATATATAGAATTCTTTGCCAAGACCCTGAATGAACGGTTTGAGGCTCTTCGGACTCCTGAAACAACCAGATGCCACTGGGCTACACTGGCACGTGATAGGGTCAAATGGAAATGTTACTGGCACCCGCTTGAGGAAATCGATGAACAACAGGATGATCTAGTGATCTAGTGATCTGGGGTCAGAGAGATAGCATAGCATGGGGGGGTTTGCTTGCCTGTGTTCTGTCACCAGCACACTGGAGCCTGTCAGGAGTGATCTCTAAACATCAATTAGATTTGATCCTTGACACCATGTAAGGTCCCCTGAGCACTGCCAAGAGTGATGTCTCAGAATTTAGGAGCCCGGAAATAAGCCCTGAGAACAGCCAGCTGTGTTCCCCAAAAAAAACAAAAGCAAAAAAGTTAAAAATCTTAAGATTGAGGAATATATCCTAAAAGGACATTTTAAAATAATAGAGTTTGCAGTAAAAGGTTACTCCCTTAGCAACATCATTATGAGACATATGTCATAATAAGCAAAGGTTAACCATTCAGTGCCTGCTAAGGAAGTAGGCTTGGGGGGGTGGGAAACTGGGGACTTTGGTGGCGGAAAGGGCACATTGGTGGTAGCTCTGGCTCTGGAATACTGAGTACTTGAAACAACTGTATTGTGAACAACTTTGTAAATCAGAGTGCAAATAAAGTTTAAAAATGTTTAAAAAATAAAATACTAGAGTTTGAATCATACCTAAAACATATCAGTGGAGGTGGAATAAAACAGGTAAGCAGAGAGAGGTTTATGTTAAATGCTGCATTAAAAGAAAGCTGAAAATAAATATACTAACAAGATGTAAGAAAGCAAAACAACTAAAAAGTAGAAAGGAAATAAGAGCAGAAATCAAAGAAATAGAAACAAAGAATACAATAGATTTGACAAAGTTGACAATAATTTTTTGGTATATAACAATTATTTTGATATTCCAAAAAACCAGTAGCAATTATAGACCTCATTCCCAAGACCTGAAGGAATGGTCTGAGACTTCATGTTTCTGGAGTGAGCAGTTGCCCTTGGGCTACACTAGCATGTGACAGGAAGTATGGAGATGTTACTGGTGCCCACTTGAGCAAATCAATGAATAATGGGAAGACAAGTGATACAAGTGAACAATTATTTGGGGTGGAGGATGGGGCCATACCTGACATTGCTCATGACTTGTTCCTGGCTCCGTGCTCAGGGTTCATTCCTGGTGGGGCTCATAGGTTGTGCTGGTGGTTGAACACTATTGTATATTGAGGCCTAGCTAGTTTGTGAGCTTTGCTCTTAAATCCACTTACAGTTTAGGCTAGTTACATGTTCTTAAGCCAGGGTTCATGCTAATGAGATCTCTTTCTGTATAAATACTGATGTAGGGTGTGACAGTTAGAAGAGTTTTTTTTTTTTTGCTTTTTTGGTCACACCCAGCAATGCTCAGGGGTTTCTCCTGGCTCTGCACTCAGGAATTACTCCTGGCAGTGCTCTGGGGACCATATGGGATGCTGGGGATCAAACCCGGACCGGCACAACAAGAGTCATTTTGACTTTGAATCAGTAACTCTGAAATATTACTATAATCTCTACTATGATCTAGATTGGGCACATTCCTCTATTAGCCACTAGCCCCAGTGTGGGATAGTTAGAACTTACTAGACGACTACTACTCTGGCTATGTTGAGACTATGATTTTAGATCAAGGGAAGGTTCATACTAGTTTGCCCTCAAGCAGGTGAGCATGAACCTTTCAGTAAACAGAGGACAACACAATCAGAATCACCTTGGTGCAGAACAGAAAATATTCAGATCCTCTGGGTACCATGTACATTACACTAAACCCATAAAATGATGTTATTGCTCCCCATGAATATACATCCATTGAGATGTATTTCTTTTTATTTTTCTGATGGCTTACAAAATACAGAATCTTAGTTTTATTTTTTTGTTTGAATTCTTTATTTTAAAAATATTTTATTATACCACCATGAGATATACAATTACAAAGATGTTCATGTTTGGTTTTGGTCATACAGTGTTCCAGCACCCATTCCTCCACCAGTGCCCATTTCCCACCACCAATGTTCCTCATTCTCTCCCTTCCCCTAGCCTGCCTCTATGGCAGGTTCTTTATCACCTCTCTCTCTCTCTCTCTCTTCTTTCTTTCTCTCTTCCTCTCTTCCTTCTCTCTCTCGTCCTTCTTCTTACACATTGTGGATTGCAATAGATATATTTAGAGATCATCATGTGTGTCTTTTTGACTGTATTCAATGCTGTTTTAGGTTGGTATTAGCACTTTTGACAATTATTAGCACACTGTTCCCTTCTCTGTCTTTTCTTTTTTTTTGCTCTTTTTTTTTTTCAAATTTTATTACACCACTTTTAGACATACAATTGCAAGATGCTCATGTAGAGTTATGGTTCTACAGTGTTCCAACACCCATCCCTCCATCCGAACCCGTCTCCCATCACCAATGTCCCCACCTCTCTCCCCTCCCACACCTCAACTACTTGGCGGGTTCTGTATGTCTTTCCTCTCCTCTCTATCTCTCCCTCCTGCCTAACTTTCCTACACATCGTAGAATGCAGTACATTAAAGGATATAACTGTTTCCACTAGTTTGATGGACCGCAGCGCGCGCAACTTAGGGCCTCATGGTCAGCGCCTGGACAGTGAAGGTGGTGGCTAGTGTGGTGGGCGCAGTCTCATCCGGCTGCTTCCGGGACCCCCAGAGGTGATGGGCCACTCCCAAAAACCATCTGTCCTCCTGGGAGCCCCATGGTCAGCTAGCCTGGGGAGAGCTGAGTTCCAGCTTCCCAGCCGCGTGTGAGGCTCTGCATATTATGACTGGTCGCCCCAGGGCAGCCCCCTTCTCTCTTATCTAACCTCTGACTCCCACATGTTTGTGGTAATTTCCATCTTTGATAATACCTAGTGATCCATGTTTCGCCTGACCTTGATATTGGTATCATAATATATATATATATATGTGTGTGTATATATATACATATATATACATATATATATATGTATGTATGAATATATATATATATATATATGTTTATGTCATGCAAATAAATGCAGTCATTCTATATCTGTCTTTTTCCTTCTGGCTGATTTCACTTAACATGATCCTCCCATGTCCATCCATTTATAGACAAATTTCATAAATTCATTTTTCCTAACAGCTGCATAGTATTCCATTGTGTAGATGTACCACAGTTTCTTTATCCAGTCATCAGTTCTCGGGCACTCTGGTTGTTTCCAGATTCTGGCTATTGTGAATAGTGTTGCTACGAAAATAAAAGTGCAGGTGGTGTTTCCGCTATGTGTTTTTGGCTTCCCAGGGTATATTCCCAGGAGTGGTATGGCTGTGTCAAATGGGAAGCCCAATTTCTAGTCTTTGGAGGAATGTCCATATTGTTTTCCAGAAAGGCTGTACCAGTTGAAATTCCCACCAACAATGGATGAGAGTCCCCTTTCCCCGCATCCACTCCAGCACTTGTTGTTCTTGCTCTTTGGGATATGTGCCAGTCTGAGATATATTTCTTTAGTGCTCTCTCTCTCTCTCTCTCTCTCTCTCCAGTATTTTGAGATAGACATAATCTTGGAGAAAGGGACTAGTCCCTGGCATAATCATTTGTTTAGACCTGAAACAAGTATGGTACCGTCCTAGAGGGGTACTACTCCTACTTCTACACCTAGAAGGTGGTATTTGTTGACACTACCCTTCCTGAAGATAGGATTTTTTTTGATATATAAGGGGACTGATTGAGGTGCTGGGATCCACTTTGGTGGGAGACTTGGCCCTAAGTGCATGGTCTAAGTTCTGACCAAGAGTGAGAGGTCTGGGGAAATCCAATTATCTTAGATTGCAGTAGCAGAGCTTGTTTTATTAGTATTTAGTAAATGGAACTGCTCTGGACTCCTAAGCTCTCATCCATTCCCCACCAGCCTTGGAGGTAGAAGGGAACTCATTTCCTGATATAGTTGGGGACCCCAGCAACTCCCTCGACAGAACACCGGCCGGCCCCATGCAAGGCAAGCAGCCTACCACTGTATTTCTCCCTGGCTTCCATAGCAATTATTTCTAAATGATCTATTGATTTTATTAGCTACATCTCTGTAGCTAACACAAAGAAAAAAAAAATGCTATAGAGCAAGCTTAAAGCTAGGAATCAAAAGGAGCGGCACATATAAATACAAAAACACTGAAAAGATAAGAGTCTGCTATGCGGGACTCTGTACCAATTAATTTAAATACCTAAAGGTTGACAAATTGTTTTGTGAAAACTAAAGGAGTAATAAAGCTTGGATTACTCTCACTCAGAATGAGTAATGCTATTCTTAAAATTAAATAATTGGTTGAAATGATTATATAAGCCAATTTGATCAAAGTTTTAAGAGACCCTGGAGAATAGAGAAGAAAGAGGATACTCCCTATTTCACAGCATAAGTTATGATGTAATAATAAGTTAGATATTAAAACAAACACAAAGAGACTTAAGTGATAAACTCTAAATATCTGCAGGGCTAGCCATAATGTGTAAAAGAAGAGGGAGAGATATACAGAGACAGAGAGAGAGACAGAGAGAGAAAGAGAGGAAACGGGGGTACCTGCTATTGAGGCAGCCTGGGGTTGGTAGGGAGGGTGGGTACATTGGTGGTGGAAATGGGGCACTGGTGGAGGGATATGGGTCCTGGAATACTGTATTACTAAGAACCAATTATGAACACCTTTGTAATTGTATGTCTCACTATGGTATAATAAAAAATTTAAAAAAAAAACAAGGCAGACAGCACAGCAAAAAAGTTCAGAATTACCTTTATGAATGTAGATTTAAAACATTTGAAAGATATATTGTCTAACTGAATGTACCTGCTTTTTACATTTTTTATTACTTTTTATTTAATATTTTTAGTATTTTTCAATTTTTTTCCTGCATTCTATTTACTTAAAAATAACCAAGTTTTTAAAAATAGTTTTTATTCCAGGAACTCAAGTCGATAAATAAATTGGAGGAAAAAATTATTACTTGCTCAGCTCAATAGGTGCAGGGAAAAAAAGCATTTATTTATTAATTAATTTTTTAAAAATATTTTATTATACCACCATGACATATACAATTACAAAGATGTTCATGTTCAAGTTTTCGGTCATACATTGTTCCAGCACCCATTCCTCCACCAGTACCCATTTCCCACCACCAATGTCCCTGATTCCCCCATCTCCCCCCTAGCCTCCCTCTGTGGCAAGTTCTTTATCTCTTTTCTCTTTCTCTTTCTTTCTCTCTTTCTTTTCCTTCCCTTACACATTGTGGATTGCAATACATACATTTAGAGGTTATCATGTGTATCTTTTGCCTGCATTCAATACTCAGTTCTAGGCTGGTATTATCCCTTACAACATTTGTTACCACTCTGTTCTCTTCTCTGTCCCACCCAACCTCCGACTCCCAGACGCTAGTGGTATATTCCGCTTTTGAAAAGACTTCCTGATCCATGTTTTGTCTGATCTTGGATATTGGTATCATAATATGTATGTGTCGGGAACGCCGCCGGGTCCCCGACAGTGTCAGGACAGAGGTTGTCTTCTACCTCCGAGGATGCCGGGAGAAAGATGAAAACTCACGAGTCCGGTGCAGTTCCAAAAATGGCTTTTAATAGTACAAAAGCTCTTCCACAGCAATCCAATATAATGAACAAACTCTAGCTCTGGTCCGAACTTAGACCATACAAGAGCCTAAGTCTCCCACCAAAGAGAGAGGAGGATGTCACCCGAGCTGAGTCCTACCCAGAAGGAGCGAAAGGCCAAAGAGCAAAAGAGCAAAAGACCAAAGCCAAAAGCCAAAAGCCGCAGGAGCCAAAAAGCTGAAGGCTGAGGGAACCAAAAGGCAAAGGTGAAGGGGCCTCAAGTCAGCCCCCTTATATACACCAAAGTAATCCAATCTGGAGGTTGTCATGCCAACAAAGAACCCTAAACAGAGTGTAGTGCCACACCCTATTGTAGGTATAAACAAAGGTTACACCAAGGACTAATCCCCGAGATTATCTCTTATGTAAAACACTGAGAGAGAGGGGGCTGATATAAAGTAATACATCTTAACTTTATGAGCTTCATGTAATCTAGATGGTACCCACAATGTCCTTCTTATTATTATCTGCACCAGGGTGATTCTGAGTATCTTGTTCTCATGTACTGAAAGGGTCATACTCGCCCTGCTTAGAGCAAAACTAGTATGATCCTTCCTATAGTCTTCCTTTAGTCTCAGCGTAGCCAGGGTGGTAGTCTCCTGGTAAATTCTAACTGTCCCACGCTGGGTGCAGTGGGTATAAAGAGGAGCTGTGCCCAATCTAGAAAACATAGAAGTCTTAGTAGATGTATAAGTCAGAAGTTATTCAATCAAGGTGACTTCTGTAACTGCCACACCCTCTAGCAGTGTTTACATAGAAGAGAGATCTCATTAGAATGAACCTTGGCTTAAATAAGATTAAGCTGGGAGTGAGCAAAAAACAACAAAACTCCCAGATTAGCTAAACATGTCCTCCAACATGTATGTATATATATATGTATATATATATACGTATATATATATGTATAGATATATACGGATATATATATACATATATATATATATATACACACACACACAATATATATTTATGTCATGCAAATAAGTGCAGTCATTCTATATCAGTCTTTTCCTTCCTGGCTAATTTCACTTAGCATGATCCTTTCCATGTCTGCAGGAGGTGCCCACCCAGGGACGCCAGATATCGGGAAGCCGCTGGGGTCCCCGACAGTACTGGGAAGCGAATTCCCTTCTACCTCTGAAGCCGGGCGGGGAATGGATGAAGACTCAGAATCTGACGCAATTTTAAAATGCTTTACTTATCACAGGTTCAGGCATACAAATCAGCAATAGGAAAAACCCGGTGCTTAGGATTCCAGGCTAAAACCCCAGCCACGTGTAGGCCAAGATGGTGGCCACCACTAATTAAGGCCCTATAGAGAGGAGACAAAGTCAAACTCCCAAGAAGAGTGTGGAGCCCAAAAAGGAGAGAGAGAGTGGGAGAGAGGAAGCAGGCTGGTTTTATACCCTGCAACTCAGACCTCCCACTATTATGGGAAGCAGGAAGGGTCAAATGCCCTTAGGGTAATTTCTCCCAGCACCTCACCTAGGCCCTATTATATGCTAATGTTTTGAGCCAAGATCTGCCTGGAAATGCCTTTATAGGGTAGAGAAGGGGGTTTCTGAGATGGCATGTCTCTGTACCAAAGACTAATACTAATGCCAGTTAAATATTTCTCCAAGCCTTCACAAGAGTCTCCTCCACTTCACGGTAGTTTTGTATTTTAGTTGCCTTTGAGTTATCAGGAGCCATGCTTGCTTGCTTGGAGGCAAACAGCATTTCTCTCTGGTCTAATTACTTAGAGATCCAACGTGGCCAGGTAAATATGCTGGTAAGATCTAGCTAGTCCCATGATGATTGTGGTAGTATAAGAGAATATTTATACCAGCCAGTACAGAATACATGGTCAGATAAACTGCCACATTTAAACTACCCCCTATCTACGAAGTGACCTGCAGGAGGCAACCCAGGGCAGATGCAGAGGCTCTTAGGAGTCCTGCAACACATGTCCATCCATTTATAGGCAAAATTTAATGACTTCATTTTTCCTAAAAGCTGCATAGTATTCCATTGTGTAGATGTACCAAAGTTTCTTTATCCAGTCATCAATTCTCCAGCACTCTGGTTGTTTCCAGATTCTGGCTATTGTGAATAGTGCCGCTAATGAACATAAAAAGTGGGGATAGTGTTTCTGCTGTGTATTTTTGGCCTCCCAAAGTATATTTCCAGGTGTAGTATGGCTGGGACAAATGGGAGTTCAATTTCTAGTCTTTGGAGGAATGTCCATATTGTTTTCCCAGAAAGGCTGTACTTGTTGACATTCCCATCAACAATGGATGAGAGTCCCCTTTTCCCTGCATCCACTCCAGCACTTGTTGTTCTTGCTCTTTTGGATATGTGCCACTCTCTGTGGTGTGAGATGATATCTCATTGTTGTTTTGATTTGCATCTCTCTGATGACTAATGATGATGAACACTTTTTCATCTTTGGCCATTTGAAAGAATGTCTTTTGGCCATTTGAAAGAAGAAAAGCATTTGGTAAAATTCCACACCCATTCTAGATAATAACCAATCAAACAGAAACAGTAGAGCATAACCTGACAAAACCCCAAACGTATATAAATGACAGCCAAGAATCCCATAGAGAATTGTTAGAATCATTGCATTGAAGCTTAGGAACAAGGTACAGATGTGGATTTTGAAGTAAAAACAAATTTTATTATGGAGGTTTTAGGACAGGAAAGGAGAAGAGAAGAGGAGAGAGAGAGAGAGAGAGAGAGAGAGAGAGAGAGAGAGAGAGAGAGAGAGAGAGAGAACACATCTTGAGGGGAGATATGGGGACACATGTGCTCCGGCCACCCGTGCTCTGGCACATGGGCTCAAGCTGGGCTCAGGCCGCATATGCACCCAGTCATGCATATGTGACTTTGTGGACTGCCTTGCTTGACTGATATCTTGCAGGTGCAAAGTAAAGACAATAAATGAAGTTCCTAAAGTACTTAAACCACAACTCCGGGTATTATACTCGTAATAGAACTGACAAAAAGATTGCAATCTAGGAAGAACTCCTATATATTTCGAGTATGCAAAAGCACCAAAGAGAGGAAGGGGCAAGGAGAAAATGAGCAGCATGTTTTACACAAAGGGAAGCAAACAACGTAAATAATCATTCTCAAGTCCTCAACAACCAAGGCAGGTGCAGTAAAAAGCCTCAACTAGAGATCATCTTCTGCCACTGCCGGGACAGCATAAGAACTTTGCTGACACTTTTAGTGGATTGGAGCAAATAAATTAGTATGCACCTTGCCAGTAAGATGAAGTTTTCGTATACCGTGGCAGATCAAATTCTTGCCAAGGAGTTAACTCCAGAAAATGGTTACATGGACTTCATGATATACTTTAACATTTGCTTAATGCAGCTCTTCAGAAAGCCATGAAAATGGGTGAGGGATTTCATGTTTTTATTATTTTAATTTTTTTTGCTTTTTGGTCACATCCGGTGATGCTTCAGGGACACTCCCTGACTCTGCACTCAGGAATTACTCCTGTGGCAGAGCTCGGGACAAGTATGGGATGCCGAGGATTGAACCAGGATCTTCGTGATGTAAGGCAAACACCTACCCACTGTGCTATCGCCTCCAGCCCCAGGGTGAGGGATTTTAGAGCTGAAATATTGAGTGGGAAAGCCTCACATATGTGATGGACATTTTATTAAAACCTACCAAGTAAAACTAATAAGCCTTTTAGTGTCAGTGATGAAGTATGGTGTATATATATGATAAAAAATTGTGTTTATAAGCTATATGCATGATTTATATAATAGATAATGTGCTTCTATTAATATGTCAAGAAATGGTAAAATCTGGGATCCAAGAAGGGTCTATTTATATCTGCTGGAGGACGGGAGAGAGTAAGAGTGAAGCTCACACAGAAGTGCAATTATAGTGTTTCTGTTCTGCTTCTTCAGTTGCATGCCTATTGTGACACCATGTGGCACATTCTGAATATTCTTGTTATATGCTGTATTAAGGTAAGATATGGAGGAGGAACACATGACAAGTGCTTGTCCAATTTCTGGATTGAGATTAAGATGTTTGTATCTGAGGGTGTGTGTGTGTGTGTTTGTGTGTGTGTGTGTGTGTGTGTGTGTGCATGTCCCATAAGAGCTCAATGCATTGAGTCAAAGACCCTTGAATCCAGGAAGGAAGCAGGACCCCCCACTCCCCCCACTCCTGCAATACACACGCCAGATCCTTGTTTCCATAGAGACAGAGACATCTCGAGTAGGGGCTGTAGTAATCTCCCTTGACTGACTCTCTGCCCAAGTCACAAAGTACAGCCCAGAAGCTTCATGAGCAAAAGGTCTTTCCCAGATCCTTGCAACTCAGTGGGAGAAAATCTGCCATGATTTAAAAAAGAGTATCTTTAGAAGATACTTTACATGCTTTAAA